>VYZT01006506.1:28737-43101 GCA_013400735.1 Pomatostomus ruficeps | reverse complement strand
GTCCCTTCCAACCCAAACCATGAGAGTTTGAGGAGCAATGTTCTCCTCGACCCCTTTTGGTGCCTGATTTGAGCAATTCTGCAGCTTCCTGGTCCTCAGTTTTGGGTGTCAGACACCAGCTGCCCTGTCCCTAAAAGGTGGGAAAAGGGGAATCCCGGGATGCCCAGGTGTGCTGAAACCCTGGTGGAGGAGCCAGGGGCAGATGGGTGAGACAGGAGCGCTCGGGTTGGTCTCTCAGTGCTGTGCAGAAGCAAATCCTGCCCGGAGCCCTGCCCGGGGTGAGGAGCTCTGGCTGACCCTTGGCTTTCACTCATTTTGAGCTTCACATCTTCAGCCATCCCAAAAAACAAAAAAAAGGAATTCTGGGTGGGATATTCCATCTCTTTCACAGCTCAAACCACTAAAAATTTTCACCACTTGGATCTGAGTGAAACACGACCTCAGCTCATTAATTCGTTGCACTGAAGTGATGGTCAAACATCCCAATTTTTCTGCCTTTTCCTCTTTCACTTCTTTGTATTTAAATTATTGTCAGCCCCAAATTCATGTCCATGGATAGCACGTGGCAGAGCAGCTGGGGACACCCTGGGTGTTGATCCAAAGCAATGTCTGCACTTTTGCACTGATCCCTTCTCCACAGCAGCTCATTTATTCCATTTATCCAGCTGTTTGCTGGTTCTGCTTTAATATTCAAGGGTTTTTTGGGGTTTTTCCTGTGAATTAAAGCAGTAGATGAGGACAAGAAATAATAAAGTTGATTTTCCTTTGGTTTTCTCACTGTGACCTACTGGTTACAACACGAATTCTGCAGCTCTTTAATTTAGGGAATGCAAAGATAGAAATTAAACTTATTTTCTTTTTTCTGTCCCTGCATTTTCCCTACATCTCTGTTAACAAAATCCAAAATGACACCTCGTGAATGACAATCACATCTTGTCCTGAGGTCAGCTCCCGCTGCCCGCTGCTGCTTGCAGAGGGAAATTTTGGGATCTTGAGCAATGGGCAGTGGAAATTCTCCAGCTGTGCTCATGGATCTGAGAGAAAAACCAAATTCCAGCCAGCTGCAGAAGCTGGCAGAAGCCGTTCTAAAATAATTGTGAAAACTTGGGAAGAATCAAATCCTGTTTAATGTACTGCAAGGAAGAAAAAAGGGGAGTGTGACAGGGATGTGTATGAATAACATTAATTAGTGAAAATTCTGTTCTCTGCTTTTTGGCATTTGGGGGCATTGATTTTTTATTTTTTTTTAATTCAGAGCTTTGTGATTTTTTTTCCCCATGCGAGAAAATGTGAAATATTTCCCTGTTATCAAAGGTGCAACGTCGAAATTCTGAACAGGGTAACCCTGAGGATCAAATGGATGAGTTAACACGTTGGAATCACCCAGAGTAATCCATGAGGGACAACATGAAAGAGGTTTCACCAATTTTGCTTTCCAGTCTTTGTTTAGCTGAAGGATGACAGCAATTTGCTCTGCTGGCAGAGGAATCCCTGCTCCATTTCTCAGCCTGTGTTAGACACAGAATATTTACATGTGTTCGTGTTTTCTGCCCAGAGCAGGGAAATCAAAGCGCCCAAAATTGCTGCTCCCATTTCTGAGCCTGTCATTATCCCCGGAAAATGAAACTTTCTTCTTTCTATTAACTTCAGCCTGAATAAATCAGAACATTACCACAGGTTAACGTTACCATTTCAAGGGCTCTGGAACTATTTTTTTTTTTTGTCCTGTTGCAATGCAGAAATAAGTGGAGAAGGAACGGTCTGCTCACCTTTATTCCATTGCAGTGTCTGCTTCTAGATGGACAAGAATCAGAGAATCCCAGAATTGTTTGGGATGGAAGGGACATTAAAACCATCCAGTGCCACCCCTGCCATGGCAGGGACACCTTCCACTGTCCCAGGCTGCTCCAAGCCCCGTCCAGCCTGGCCTTGGACACTGCCAGGGATCCAGCGGCAGCCACAGCTTCTCTGGGCACCCTGTGCCAGGGCCTCCCACCCTCCCAGCCAGGAATTCCTTCCCCATATCGCATCCATCGCTGCCCTCTGGCAGTGGGAAGCCATTCCCTGTGTCCTGTCCCTCCATCCCTTGTCCCCCGTCCCTCTCCAGCTCTCCTGGAGCCCCTTTAGGTCCTGGAAGGGGCTCTGAGCTCTCCCTGGAGCCTTCTCCTCTCCAGGTGAGCACCCCCAGCTCTCCCAGCCTGTGCCCAAGCTCCCTGAGAAGTTAAATCAATGTCCGTGGTGGAACTGAGCTTGCTTTCTGTAACTGGAAATGCACCAGCAGAAGAGAAATTAGCGCCTGGGTATGAGCAGGGAGGTGAAGATGAAGCTGTTAAAGGTCAATAACTGAGAAATTCTGGGCTCTGCAGGTCCTGGGCAGGGATTCATGTGGGGAAACCCAGCTAAAACAGAGTAACAATGCTTTCTGAGGTTTGGGTTGCTAAAAACACGAAAAGGCATGAACTCGGGGCTGTCCTGCCAGGCAGGGAGGGTTTCTGAAGCTGGGGTGCCCTTTTTGGGTGAGAAAGAGGCAAAATTTGGCTTGTGCTGCTGGGGTGGGCAATGGGTCAAGAAATACCAAATCTTGGGATTGCTGAGGATTCCAGAACCAGGGAGACTGGTGTGGTCAGATATCAGGAAAATTTCATCCCCCTGAGGTTGGTCAGGCACTGGATCAGATTCCAGGGATGAGGTCAGGGCACCAAGCCTGGCAGAGGTCGAGGAATATTTGGAAAATTCTCTCCCACCTGGTGAGGTTTTTGGGGTGTCCTATGCAGGGCCAGGAGCTGCACTCAGGGGTCCTTGTGAGTCCCTTCCAGCTGAGGATATTCCGTAATTCCGTCGCAGATGAAGTCACATCCAGCATTTTCAAGCTCAAATACACAACACTGGGCTCTGTTTGTCACCAGTCCCATTAATATGGAATTCCCAAAAACCCCAGCAGAACTCTCAGCTCTTTCTCCAGAGTATCAAATTATTGATGCCTCTACACCTTTAGCACATTAAATTTCGGAAGAGATGCCTGAATAAGCCAGCACTTTTTAACTGTGCTGTAGAGCTGTAACCATTTACACTTTGGCTCTAAAGCCTTTTTTCTTAATTTTTCCCTTTCTTGAAAAATTATTTCTTGTTTAAATATTCAAAAAAAGACATTCTGAGTCTCAAAATCTGCATCAGCTGCAAACAGCACAGCTGGGAAGGAGCCCCTGTGCCCCCAGCTCTGCATCCTCCACGGCCCTGTAGCTGCCAACATTCAGGTGCCAGCTGCACCTTGTGGGAGCTGAGAAAAATGAAATTTGTGCTGCCAGGCTGATAAAACCCATCCCGGACCTGCCCTTGCTTAGGGATGTGTCCCCTATCCGAGGGAAGGTCTGTGCAGGGAATGCTGGAGCAGAATCTGGGTCATGAGAAGGCTCCGAGAGCGGCACCTGTGGCTTCTCCACCGGGTTCTGAGCCGCGGCCAAGCCCTGCTGGTTTGTTGGGAGTGAAGTCACCCTTTAAGGGGGAGATGTGTTGGCAGCAAAGATCAGCTCAGTCCCTGCACCTTGTCCCTCCTTAAATCAAACCCTTCCCCGCAGGGATGCGGGAGTGAAATCGGGATTGATGCAATCTGGCGCTGGGTTGTGCTGGTTTAAGTTTGTTTTCTAGTAATTCTGCAAGGTTATTTTGTGAGACATTTCAGAACTCCTTGAAACCTTTCAGCTCCTGAAATGTTGTGTGGTCACTGGTATGCATTTCTAAGGATCATGAGCAGTGGATGTGTGATAAATTCATTTTTGCACCTATTTTGTGCTCCTATCCTGATGCCACGTGAAGCAGAACATTCAGATGAAGAGTCACACATGGATAGGAAATGCACTTTTTGCCGGATTAAATAATAAATTGCATTTTTACGTCATGGTTCATAAGAATTTTGGGTTACAGTTTTTAAATGGCAGAGTATTCTATCTGCAGGATTAAATAATAAATTGCATTTTTACATCATGGTTCATAAGAACTTCGAGTTACAGTTTTTAAATGGTAGAGTATTCTTGATACAGCAATAGTAAATAATGATATTAATACATAAAATGTTAGGAAAGGGGAAAAAAAAACCAGGAAAAANACACACCTGCAGCAAGAACTGCTCTCAGATATGTTTCATGCTAATCCAGATTTTTACACAGTGGGTTACCCTCCCAAAACCTCGACTTTTGGGGATCCCATCCCCTAGAAATATGAAAAAAAAAAAATTAAATATCAGGAGTGTTTAGGGTTGGCTTCAACCAGGGGAGATTTTCCAAGGTGTAGGAAGGCTCCAGCTGTTAGCAGGAAACATTTCTGGATATTCTGCCCAGGGTGTAATTTGGACCAGAGGATTATTCTGAGTTTTTTTCTGATCATTTTCTGGTTCCATCCCTGCTCTTCTCCCATATCTGCTGCTCCCAACTCCTCAGGAAATGGATTGAGGTGGCTGTGTCTGAATTTTTCCTGAAGTGTGAAAAGAAAACCCCTCTAATTGTCACAGCTTGTCGGAGATGTGACGGAGTTCAGTTGGTGTGACTGAGGAAAGGAATTGGGTGTGATTGTGTCTCCCTGGCTCTCGAGCTCCTGTGAAAACGCCAGTAATTAATTACTGCTTATTTTGGGTTTATTGTGGCTGATGCGCAGGTCCCAAGGCTGCCTGTGCATCTGGGCCTCTCTTTTATGGCATCTCTGGAAGAATTACGTGGGTTTATTGTTCCTTTGAAACATCAGGGATGGGGATTTGAGGTCCAGAGTTATTTTTCATCACCTGTTCTCTGCATGGCCTTGAGAGGGGCACATTTAAGCTGCATTCAAGTCACGAGGCACGATCCCGGTTCAGAAAATATAGATAAAATATCAATAATATGACTACAATATAGGTTATAGGGTTAAAGACAAAAGCCAAATCTCCCAGTGAAAGCCGTTATTTGTTAATATGCATTAATGGTGAAATTAAAACATTTAATGAGACAGATACCATAAAACAGGTGATGTACCTTCCCACACTCAGTGGTGTCCAGGGCATCATTCAATGCCATTAAATTGTCATTTTTAAGCTTTTAAAGGCCCAAGATAGAGATGCTGATTGTGGTTAAACAACTACAAAGTACAAACACACCCAACCCCTTCTTCTGGGGGGAATTGTGGTGGTGGAGCTGATCCCTCCTCTGGCAGGGATTTATCTTCCCAGAGCTTGGTTATTCCCTGTCAGGACATCCCTGTGTATCAGCAGAAATTATATTTTCTGAGAATTACGTTGAAATATTTCTGTTCAAGGGTTGTTTCCAGATAGTTAAATGCATGATGAAAAAGTGTGCCCAGGACTTCTGCTGGTCTATAAATCTGAGGTGCTGAAGGTGAAAAAATAAGGCAGAAATAAGAGTTTCCAAGAGGGAGGATGGGGATGGGATTCACCGGGGCTGGATCTGCCACTGGAGTCCCCTTGGGCTCTCATTTTTGGTACCAGCAGGAAACAAACACCAACACCACAAGTCTTACTTTATTTTTTCACCCTGATAACTTGGACCATAAATATTGATCAAAACCAAGTGTCCAAAGCATGAACTGGCTGTGGGAGAGGTGTCCCATTTCCTTTTATCTCCTGAGCCTGCTCTTGTTAATACAACCCAGGACATTCTTGGCCTGCTCTGCTTTCCTCAGCACCCGTGCAAATTGTGCAGGGTCAAGGCTCCCAAAAATTCTCGAATGGTTTTTATGCTGCAAAGAACTCTCGGGGAGTTTCACCGAGGGAATCTGTGCTGCCATCAGGCCTCTCTCGCTGCGGGGACATCGGGAAACGGAGAAGCTTCCAGGAGCTCCGCAGCTGCCGTGCTGCTGGAAGCCACATTCACTTGCAAAGCGAGCTCCTGTTGCTGCCTGCTGTTCTCTGCCCATTTATACTTCACAGCATTCAAACAAAACCCTGATGAGAAAAGGTCCTCGGCAGGAGATTTTTTCTGCAGAGGCTCCCAGCAAGTTCAACAGGAGCCCCGTCTGAGGGAACAGGGCCGCGTTGATGAACAGCTACGGGAGGCTGCAGAAACACTTCCCACCCCTGCCCAGGGGAGGAAGCTTTAATTAATCTGCTAATTCAATTAAAGCTATTTGCCCTCAACTCTCACACACGTTCCTCCTTTTCACTCTCCCTGCAGGCAGCTCCAGTGAGTGCCTCGTGTTGCAGCTCCTACTCCAATATTCCCCAAGGGGCTCTGGGAATGGGGAGAGCACTGGAGAACGGAGCTCATTACAGCAGGGAGAATTGGGAGTGCTCAAGAAATTCCCCATTTCCCTCCTTCTCCACATTAGGCTGGATATTGTGATAGAGTGGAGGATGAAAAAAAGATCACCCTAACTAAAAAAACCCCACTGAGATCCCAACGGAATCAAATTTTTTGCACAAAAGGCTGTGGCTGGAGCTGTTTTCTCAGCAAACCCATCTTTCTCCTTCTTGTTTCTGGGAGGTTTCATCACTATTTTGTTGTGAAAACTCAAGGAGGGGAATAAAGCACATATTCCTGAAGGAAAGGAGGGAGCAGACTGAATGGGGTGCCAGAGCACCAGCGTGGAGCTGAGCTAAGGGGATTAGAAAGGAGCAGATGGGGCAGCCACAGCTTCTCTGGGCACCCTGTGCCAGGGCCTCCCCACCCTCACAGGGAAGAATTTTTCCTAATTTCTAATCTAACCCTGCCCCCTGTCAGTTTGAAGCCATTCCCCCTTGTCCTGTCACTCCAGGCCCTTGACAGAAGTCCCCTCTAACTCTCTTAGAGGCCCCATGAGGAGGCATTCAAGCAATTCAGTTTAAGGGTGAGGAATTTGAAAAGGTGATGTGATCTCCTCCATGGGGGAAAAAAAACCAAACCAAACCAAACCAAACCGAAAAAAAAACCCCAAACAAAAAAACCCCAAACAAGCAAAAAAACCCAAACAAACAAAAAACCCCTAAAACAAAAAAAACCCTAAAACCAAAAAACCAAAACAAAATAAATAGAGAAAAAAAGTGAAAAAATAAGGAAGCAAAAGAAGTTGAGCTATATTAACACATTCCTGAAATATGACAAAAGATATTAAAACAACAGAATTTTCCACACAATAGAGAATTCCAGATTTTTCCCCTCTAAAATTATTATCCACCATGATCCTTCAGTCAGTCTGGGTTTACACCCCGGAGAATGATACTAATGCCACTTTTATTAGGTGATCTAACAAAGCAGAATTCCTGATTTTCTGGTTCTCTGCCTGCTGACGGGCACCTTATCCCTGTACTTAGGGTTGTCTCTGCTGTGCTCCAGTCATTTCTACTTATTGATCAGTCTGAGCTGCAGTGCCAAATCTGAACTGCTTACCTGAGCCCGGAGCAGTCTGACCCCAGAGAATAAAAACCCCTCATTATTCATTCTCCTTTGTCGATCACAAATTCCAGCAATTTCCATGTGCGTGACTCGCCTGTAACCCCCCATCCAGGAAATCTCTTGCTGGGACAGGGACTTGGCTGAACCCTGGATCCACGCTGGGCTGTCCCCTTGCCAGCAGCTCTGCCGTGTCCCAGCCCGTGGCAGGAGCTGGGAAGTGTCCTTGGAAGCGATTGCCAGGGATATTTGCCAGCCCTGATGTCCTGCAGGGAGGCCATGCAGCCCAGTTTTACTCCACACTAAAAACTCTCAGAGTGGGGCGAATCTCCCCATCAAGTTTTGTAACAGAGAAGACCCTGATTTGCACACTGAAATTCCCTTTCTTTTGAACAATTTGAAAAATAAGTGAGGGTTGCAGTGCTGGCAGGAGATTTTCACTTTTTGGGCCTAGGTTGGCCTCTGAGGAATGAAGGAAGGATCCAGCCAGTGCTGTTGGGAGTTGTACTTCAGAATTTTATCTCTGGAGAAGAAATTCTCAGGAATTGCTGGAGAAGGCCATTTTAATGAAATAAAATCAGCAATCAGGCTATTAAACCTTCAGTTTCATCTCAAGCACATTATATCTGGCAGGGTTTTTAATTGCTTTTTCAATGAGTGGCTCGTCCTGCCAGTGCAAGGCTTTGAGAAGCATCAGCTGCTGTTAGAGATGGGGTGAAGGGATATAAAATTGGTGTAATCCATGTGACACTTGCCATGGAAGTCCTCAGCTATCCTGGGAATGCTTCACAATGCTCAGAGAGGGGATTTACAACTGGAGAACCTGCAAGAAAGATGGAGAGAGACTGTTTACAAGAGCCTGTGGTGACAGGACAAAGCGAAATGGCTTCAAACTGGGAAAGAATAGGTTTAGATTGGATATTGGGAAGAAATTCTTACTGGCCCTGGCACAGGGTGTCCAGAGAAGCTGTGGCTGCCCCTGGATCCCTGGAAGTGTCCAAGGCCAGGTTGGAGGGGGCTTGGAACAGCCTGGGATAGTGAAAGGTGTCTCTGCCCATAGGAAGAAAATAGAAAAAATATGATCTCTAAGATCCCTTCCAATCCAAGCCATCCCGTAATTCTATGTCACTACAAAAAGCCAGTTCTGGCAAATTCAAAAATAAATTTACCCCATGTTGGGTAACACATCTTTTGTCCAGCTTTCACCTCAGAAGGCATCCCTGGGAGAAGGGAACTGTTGATTGTGCTTTTTGCTGCTCTTTTCTCATCAGTGTTAGGAGGTGCCCACATCTGCAATTCACCTCAGCCACTTCGGGAGGGATCGATGCCTTTCCTTGGCAGCGGGTTCTGCTGCTGGGTTGGTTTGGTTTTTGTTTTTTACCCCTGCACAATTTGCTTCGGGCGTGGTGTCCAAGGCCTGGGCTTGGACGAGTTTCCGATGGCTTCACCCTTTCCCTTGGTGTGAAGAGTTTCAGAATCCAGGTGCCATTTACGCAGGAAGGCAAAAAACGCAATTTAGTGACAAAGCTCAGACATTTCTGGGGACAACAACTTCTTGGGCTGCCAAGCCAGCGCTGTGGGGCCCAGCAGTGATGCAAATCAGTCCTGGAAAAAAAAAAAATCCAGATAATCAGAGCTCCTTCCCAAACCCCTCTATTTTTAACCCAGCGTTTTGCGAGTCTTGGCCCTGGTTTGACCAGTTGAATCATTGCTTGGAGAGAGCGGGGCCTCAACCTGAGGCTGTTGTTCCCATGACAAAGTGAGCCTCTCTTGGCAATGCCCACAGAGCAATGTGTCATTTTCGAAGCTAACTTTTCAATGCTGGGAGTCATCTCAGAATCAGTAAAATGTGTGTAATTCAGCTTGAAGTGAGTGATCTCACGCACGTTGTGGATTAAACTCCTCTCTCGCATTATTTTAGGAACAGCACTTAGGCAAAAGTTGAATCACACCCTAATTCATCTTTGGTTTATGTAAAACATCTTTGTGTTGATGTAAACCAATGTCCCTGAAGGATTTAATGAAGATTTGCTGTCGTTGTTGTTGTTGTTGTTGATTCTTACCTGTCCTTCTTTGCCCCTCTCATTGTCACAGTGCCTGATATGGCATATCCTGATGGAGTAGAAATGTTCCCATTCATTTAAAAAAACCAAATAAACAAAAAAACCCCACCAAAAACAAAAAACAAAACCAAAAACCCCCAAACAAACAAAAAACCAAACAAAAACCAACCAAACAACAACCAAAAAAACCCCCAAAAACCAACAACAACAACAAAAAATCAGGAGTTTACAGACTTAACACAAAAATGCAGAAGAGGCAAGAACAGCCAGCGGTACTGAATTGCCATGTTTCATCTGGTCTTTATAGAAACACCAAGTGAATTCCCAGCTCACCCTCGCATCATTACTCGCACCTCAAAGCAGATTTTCTGATCCTGGAGTTCCTCAGGAATGCTGGCGACATCTCGCTCCTGCAGATCCACTGAGTTACCTCGCAGAGAGAAATGGAGTTTTACAGCGGTTGTGAACAATCTTATTGAGAACAAAACGAGCAAAATGGTATTTTTGAATAACTGGATGCAGTCAAAGACAGTTCAGATTTTTTGGCTGGACTGTCCTGTACCATTGGTGTATAAATATATAATTATATAGACCAAATTTATATAAAATATATAAAAATATAATAATTATATACACGAAATTTATTGTAAATATCCAAGTTGTAATACAACAACATGATTGTTATTAATTTTACCATAATGTCAAGGGAACAGCAAAGAAAGCACTGGAAATTACACACAGCACACAGCAGTTTATATTTTTGGCAGTTGCCTTAAAAAAATAAGGAAAATAGAAGCTCTGAATTTGTTGTACATCTACAGAGTCCTGCCAGCTTCTTGTGTTCTCTCAGCACTAAACAGATATCGACTGTCTTCTACTGTCTTTGTCTCTAAATGAATACACACATTTTCTCAACTGATGCAAGTCAAAATCTTTTCACTTCATTGCGAGTAATAAATATTTCAAAAACCTGTGAGTTTCATGCGCTATCGACTCGGATTCTTGATTTTTTCCTGGCGTGTGTCAAAACACTCTTTAACTGCACATATCACGGATCTCTTCTGGGAAACTGGAAGCAGACGGGCTCTGCTGAACACAGGAAATTGCGAATGTCCTGGAGGCAGAAGCAGTGGGATCAGGGGGACGCGGAGTTCAGGCTGCGCTGCCGTTTGAGTCGGGCTCTGCCGTCGCTTGTCCAAGGCTGACTGGGCAAACTAAAGACTCTCCCACTCCCTGGTCACTGGAGAAACATCAAACCCCTGGATGCTCTCAGGAAAATGGGATATTAAAGCATCTCTGCATTCAGCAGACAAACCTTTTGTTGTTAACAAAATAACTCTTTAACAAAATTAGTAGGAATAGCGGGAATTAACAAAATGCCTCGTTAATTTTCCCAGGTATGGAATTGCTTGCTGGCAGGGTGACAGGCAGCTCCTGTTCTCTCCTCTGACGCTGAGGCTGATGTTTCCTCCCTTTCTTCGCTTTCTGTTTCAGTTTCCACATTCCCCAAATTATTTTTTTTTTTTAAATCTCTTGGTGAAGTGCTGTGAAATGGCACAGAGATGGTTATGGGGAGTCACTTCAGGATTTTGTGGCAACAGTGAGAGCTTGAGGGAGGCTGCAGGGGCAGGTGGAGCACGTGGCTCTGGTTCTCTCTGTGCCCTCCTGAGCCTCCTAAGCCAGACTTGGAGAGATGGAGCTGAGTAAATTCAATCAGAGCCATTTGACTGGAGGTGCCAGTCTGCAGGGACAGCAGCAGAGTCTGGGCTTTTAACCTTTGGCTTTCTCTACAATCCATCAAGTCCTGGCTTTGATACAGCTCCAGCAAAGAAGATACCAAAAAAAAGATTAAGGATAAATCACACTCTTCTGTCTTTTCGCTATAGATTGAACCTAAATTTTCTTATCATGTGTCTCTGAGGACATGGGCATGGTGGTTTCTTAGAACAGAATCATGGACGGGTTTGGGTTGGAAGGGACCTTAAATTCATCCAGTTCCACCCTGGCCATGGCAGGGACACTTTCACTGTCCCAGGCTGCTCCAAGTCCTGTCCAGCCTGGCCTTGGGCACTGCCAGGGATCCAGGGGCAGCCTGGAATAACCTGTCCGAGTGTCTCAGTCACCTCCATCACTCCATGGACTTTGGATAAATACCTGCACCCATGTGTGCCATTTCATTAATTTCAAGCTGAAGTGTTCTGTAAGTTTAAGTTAACAGTAAATGTGTGAAGAAATATTTCCCTTAGTTTAGTCACATCCTGCTTGCATCGACAATGCATTATTATTATTATTATTAATACTATTAATATTATTAATCGTAATAATAATAACAATACAGTTAATAAATTACAGTTTTTCCAATCTGTGCCTGGTGAACTGTACAGAAACTGCCACATTTGTGTGTTGAGACAATCCCAGACTCTCTTTTCAGACCTTGGCAGCTGTGGAGACTGAACTTGCACGAGCAGCAGAACTCTGTTTTTCTTGCTATTTCCCTTTTATCATTTGAACATATAGTCTAAGAATTTGAATGTCAGCCAATGCAATTTTCTCCGTCTTTGGGGAGGCTCAGGGGATGATGTAGCAAAAACCCTTCTGTTCCTGGGAGATCCTAGAGATCTGTGACAATTTATCTTTGCCAGGCACTCGGGAGCCCTTAAAACGGAACCATGTTTGTTTTGAAGACAAACAAATCTAATATGGTTGTGCCTGGTGTGTCCCTGGGGGGGAAACAGCTGAAATTTATTGCTGGGATCTTGGAGATGAACCTGTGCAGCATTATGAGTTCCTACAGATGGGGAGGGAAGCTTTCCAGGAGAGTTCATCAGGAAACCCTCTCTGGCCTGGAAGGAGAGGGTTGTTGGTGGTTTTTAATATTTGCAAAGCGAAAAGTGTGCGGTGGTTCAGAGCATCCTCACATGAACAAAAACACAACACAAGCACCCTCAGATGAGGATTATTACAGACTCACTGAGTGGTGTGGGTTAGAAAGGACCTTAAAGATAAATCTCATCCAACACCTGCCATGAGACACCTCCCACCATCCCAGGGTGCTCCAAACCCTCTCCAACCTGGCCTGGGACACTGCCAGGGATCCAGGGGCAGCCACAGCTTCTCAGGGCCTCCCCACCCTCACAGGGATTAATTCCTTTCTGAGTCTTGATCTAAATTTCCCCTGTTTTATTTTTTAACCATTCCTCCTTGTCCTGTTTCTCTCCCTCTCTTTCTGAGCCACCTGAGCTGCTGGGAGGATTTCACGTGCTTTGGGATTTACTCTCAGGTTGTGTTGGGTGCGTGATGGAAATTTGGTCTATCCCTGTGACCCAAACTGCTCATTCCATTCCCCTGACTGGGATGTGAGGGAAGCAAGGCAGGACTGTGAGGATGGGGCTCCAAACCAACCCAGAGCAGATTGAATTTGGGGATTTCTTTCCCTGTTTGCTTGTTCCCACTTGGCAGATAACGGGAATCAGGTCCCACTCCGCTTCCTCTGTGATTTTCCATTGAAAAGAAAACGGGATGGGGAATACGAAACAACAAAATTACTCCAGTGAGCCAGGACAGCCATTCCCACCTTCAGCCAGGGCTCTGATTTTCGTGGTGTTTTCCCCTGGGTGGGGTTTGAACCTCAGCCGTGCCCCTATAAAATGATCTCATGAACTCTGAGGTTTTATTTTCCTTGGATTGATATTTCCTGGCCACTGTTTGCTGTAGGAATGAAATCCTGTATTGATCTCCAGAAAGGGGCACATCCGTATTTTGGTGCTGCTTTGGGGTTGCCTGGATTGTGTTGGCTGCAATGTCCCTCTCGTAAATGGAATTTTTTATTCCCTTTTTTTTGCCCCTCTTTGTTTCTTCTATTGGATTGTACCAGAGAATTAAACATAGAAAATAGAAAAAGGGAAAGAAAATATTTGCATCAAGTCAACCCGGTTTAATTGGCATTGTATTCTTTTTGGCAAAAAAATTTGCCTGGAATTCTCTGGGAATAAATAACAGAGGAAACACTGAGGGATGAACAGGGTGAAAGAATAAGAGAAACAGCTTTTAATTTGGTTTAAATTCCAGAGAGATTTTAATGAATTGTGCAGAGACTCATAAGAAACCGGTGGAAGATCAAACCGAGCCTAAATTGATTCCTGATTCCTCTTTTAATGATTTCTGTATTTAGAGATACCCTTGCTGCAGCTTTTTATGAAGGAGGAATTCAATAAAATAAAGCAAACATGTTAGAAATTACATTTTGACAGGGAGAACAATATAAACCCCCCAAATAATTTATGAGAGCTTAAATTACTTAATTTGGCCTAGACCTGCTAAAAGGAGAAAAAAGAAGAGTAAAAGTAAGGAAGAAAACAAGGAAAGAAAATAAATTTTGTGACAGTTTTTTGTCAACTTTTAATGGAAATTTTCTTTCTTCTTTCTGTTTGTTTTCTTGTAATGGGACCTTAAAACTTACCGACGCTTCCTGATCACCTCACTAACTATTTTAATTTTGTAACTGGATTCTTTTTTTCTGTTTTTCCCCATGTTTCAGGTTGCAGCAACCCATTCCAACTGCATCATTAAAAAGGAGCAAGAGACCTGTCTGGAGAAGATCCGGAGGGCGACGGCCCTGAACCCCCTCAATGACTCTTCCCCAGGTGAGTTTTGGGTCATGCACGTTGAGCTGAGGATTTAAAGTGTTTTCCACCATTTCCTGTGGTGCCTGGAGGGGTTTCCAGCGCTGCCACACAAACCCTTTATGGCCAGAGGAGCATCGCTGCTGCTGAATGAGCTCGGGAAATGTGATAAGGACAAAAATTCAATCCCTGGGGGTGCAGCAGAACCATTCCTGGTGGTTATCAGAGGTCAGGAATTTGTTTCTTTACTTTAGGTAATGGGGTTACAGTGTGTCTACAAAACTAAGCAAAAAAAAAAAAAAAAAAAAAATGGAAAGGAAAAAAAAAAAA
>VYZT01006506.1:0-28707 GCA_013400735.1 Pomatostomus ruficeps | reverse complement strand
AAAAAGAAAAAGAAAAAGAAAAATGAAAACAAAAAGAAAAAGAAAAAGAAAAATGAAAACAAAAAGAAAAAGAAAAAGAAAAATGAAAAGAAATATGAAAAGAAAAATGAAAATAAAAAGGAAAAGGAAAGGAAAAGAAATAGAAAAAGAGAAAGAAAAAGAAAAATGAAAAGAAATATGAAAAGAAAAATGAAAAGAAATATGAAAAGAAAAATGAAAAGAAATATGAAAAGAAAAATGAAAAGAAATATGAAAAGAAAAATGAAAAGAAATATGAAAAGAAAAATGAAAAGAAATATGAAAAGAAAAATGAAAAGAAATATGAAAAGAAAAATGAAAATAAAAAGGAAAAGGAAACGGAAAAGAAATAGAAAAAGAGAAAGAGAAAAAGAAAAAGAATAAGAAAAAGAAAAAAAGAAAATGAAAAAGGAAGGATGATTTTTGCCTGGATGACGACAGCTCTGGGGACAGGATGTGACACAAAGCGCTGCTCTGCAGCAGCTCCTTTCCCCTCCTCGTCCCAGTGATAATTTGTGCATCTCTCACGTGGTCCGCAGCCCTTTGCAGGGATTAACGGGGGGATGTGTGATCTTGATGAAGGACACTTGTGCTGGTGCCGAGATAAGAAACTGAGGCAGCGAGCAGAGAAATTTATAGTTTAATATCCTGTCTGATTTCCTGCCGGCTGCAGCAGGGGCTGCCCGTGGCCAGCACCGGCAAGAGAAGGGCAAAGAATGACAGAGAAACTAATTGGGAATCAGGGTCCATTCCTGAGCCCCGTCCAAAGGGTTTCTGCTGTGACTGGAATTGGGAAAACCGCGGAGAAAAGCCCATAAAACACGCGGTGTGCGATAGAAGAGAGGAGATTTGTCTCCCCTTTTCCTTGCAGCACATTTCAGTGCAGAATGCAGATATCTGTGTTAGTAGAGCCCCCTGAAGCAGCCCATTCCTGCCTTTTCACTGCTAGGAGAGTTTCCATCAGAAAGGAATATTTGTTTCCATCAGGGAGGAGAGTTTGTTTCCATCAGACAGGAGATTTTGTTTCCATCAGGGCCCTGCCATTCGCCTTCTGCATAAATCCATTTCTGTCCCGCTGCCCATGAGCTGTGGGGTGTGGTGGAAGTGAGGAAAGCTCCGTGTACTTCAGGCAGTTCATTCCCCTCCTCAGGGATGTGTTTTTGAGCCCCTCTTTGTGCTTTCAGAAGAGCTCCCCAATTTTCCCCAGGTTCAGAAGCGGCATGAGCAAGGAAAAAAGGGGGAAAAGCCTTTTTCTCATCCCCTACCCCAGAATTCTGTCAGAATCTGAACATGAGCCACTGGGTTCAGGAATCCAGGGAACTCCCCAGGTGGGAAGAGCCCATTTCAGCAGCCAGCTTGTTCCTCACCCCCCAAGTCCAGAATAACCCCAACAACTGGGGCTGTTCGGGCTGAGCTCCTCCCTCTGCCTGTTTCAAGTGAAAAGGACTCAGCTCAGAGGGAGAGAGAGGAAGCCCAGAGCTCCTGGAAAGGCTTTTGCACCTCGGTGTGACTGAATTGTGTCCCCACTGGGGCAGGAAGGGACGGGATCCTTTCAGGAGGATCTCAGAGCAGAACCCGGCCGTTCCCTGGTCTGCTCCCGCAGGGTTTCCAGGCTGGATCTCTGGGAGGGTTTTCCCAGGCTCCTGGAGCATCTTTGAGTTGTTCCCCACATCCTGTGGCACAGCTTGTGTGGTTTGGAGTAAAGAAACCCTATTCCCTCCAGGAGATTCATCTTCCACTGAAGGATTCTGGGATATTTCTTGTTCAAAAGCCCTTTCATTCCATGGATCCTGCTTGTTGTCCTTTTCCTCTGTTTTAATTTTTTTTTTTTTTTTTTTTTTTTTTTTTTTTTTTGGGTCATTNTTTTAGTTTTTTTTTTTTTTAATTTATTTTTTTAGACATGTTTGAAATTTCTTTCATTTCACCTCTGGGACTACAGCATTTCACTCTAAGTCCTGACCTAAACACTCACCTTCCATTATACGCTCATTATATTTCAAGCCAGATCCTTCCACCCTCACTCCCAACAAAGCTTTATCTCCGTACTTAAAGGATGGGACACCAGGAAAACTCTACCCCCTCCTTACTGGTTGCATTTTTGGGAGATGTTTTACCCCAAAACTCCCTGAAGATGCAATAACTCCAGAAATTAAGCAGTCATTAGTGCAGGGTGTTGAATTCTTGAATTTCTCCTGCTGCAGACAAACTATTTTGTATTTGGGGAAAAAAAAATTGCCTGATCTAATTTTTTTTTTAGTCAGCACTAGGACTTACTCATGATGGCAGGCAGGGAGAAATGTAACCAGTTTGTTTCTGTCAAAGAAAGAGAGAGATGGGGAATAACTCCCTTGTTATTGCTTGTCCCTTGCTTGTCAGAAACAGCTGCAAGAAGGAAGAAATCCCTCCTGACTGGTGAATAAAATTCTGTTTATTCAAGGGGAGAAACACACAATTTCCTCTTCCCCTCTTTAACTATCCCTGCATGGAAATTTCCATAGAACAATTCAATATATAAATTTTTGGAGAATTTATTTCTCCTTGGTGGGGCTGCAAGGTACAAAATGGGTTTGAGGGGTTTTTTTAGGAAGTCTGTAGGGGCTTGTGAACATGGTCAAGTTGCTGTGATTTAAAAAAAAATCCAATTTTTGTGGCAGGTGACACAAAGAGAGTCACGTACAGAACTTGGGTCAGGGACATGAACAGTCTGTGTTCTATATTTCTGCAGGATCTGGAACAAAAATATATAATATCAGCGTTCAGCATCCTTCTCCATGGCATCCACATGGTGCAAAAAAATTAATAACGGCAATAGCAGGATCTCTGTTGTTGTTTGGGGACCTGCTTTTCTGCTCTGATAATTCTCCTCCCTAAAAGTTCTGCACCCTGGCCTTGGGTGGCACCAGAGAAGGAACAACTTGTGGGTTCCTCATGATGGCCTTAAGATTTTCTGTCGGGTTTTATTTTTTTCCATCAGTTTTATGGTGGATTCTGCCTCTTAACCGCTCTAAATTCTCCAGGAAAGTTGATGTGACGAGAAAGAGGGGCGTGTGCTGACCCTGTGTGTCCGTTCCCCTTCAGTCATCGCTTACAGCCTGAATGAAAAAGGGAATTTGAAGGAAATGAAATCTCGGCAGGACCCAGAGTCTGACTCCTTTGCTCTGGAGAAGGAATTAAACTGATAAAGGGGAGTAATGAAAGCCAGAGGCGGAGGAGAGGAAGGAGAGCAGTGATTACTTCATGCCCAGCTTCCCCAGGCAGCGGAGCCGGGCTATTTCTTACACCAGCGTTTCCAATCTCTTTTCTGTGACTTTCCATCCTTATCCTACTATGGAGCTGCCCCAGTTTGTGCTGGCCTCTCCTCCAGCTCTCCCCAGCCCTCCAGGCATTTTCTGCTAGCTCAGGATTGAGAAATCTCGCTGCTGATCCACAAGCACACTTTCTTTTTATTTGTATTTCTCCCATCCAGGCTCTTCTGACCTGTTCCCAGCCCTGGGGCTAGGAGAGACTGACACAGGAGTTACTCAGATATTCATGACACTTCCCTGGGTTCTGGGCATTTAGCAGGGGATTTCTCTAATTAAATGTTGATAGCTGCAATTGCATCTGCACTAGGAATGAGCAAGGCACCTTCCTCAGTTTGTAGCTCCAAGTAGAGCCTGAAACGTAATTTATTTCATCCTCAACATAGATTGGATGGCAATTTTTTCTCTCTGGACACGTGGAATTAAGGGATAGATTGGATTAAGGGTGACCATCTCAGCTCTAAATAATCACATTTGATCAGACAAATCCCACCTTTAGCTTCTGGCTCTGCTATATCGAGTAGGTCATGCTGGAGGTCTGGATTACCCCAAAAAATCCGAATTGTGATGGAAAGAGCCCTGCTGATGAAATGGAGAACACCTCCAGCTGTAGATGGGCATGAAAGATTCCCAACCTGTTCCTGTTGGAACCAGAAATTCCAGGCTTGTCCCTTGAACGTGGCTCTCTCTCAAATGATGGGGGAGTTCCTCGAGTCTCCTTGATTGTGGATTGTATTCCTGGATTCCTTGCTTGTAGATTTGTGTCAACAGTTTAATGTTCAAAGTGCTTAAAATGCACTAATCTGGAACGAGCCAAGGTGTGACAAAAGGCAACTCAGCAGGAGAATTTGAATAGAAAAAGAAGGGATGAGGCCTCAGTGATTCACTGTTTGCTGTCCAATCAATCTTTAACTCCCAGCCTTTGTCTTCCAGTCCCACTCCTCCTGTCCTTCCTTGAAAAAATGCAACATTCCCAGGCATGCCCCAGGCATGGCAGGGAATTGAAAGGAAATCAGGATTTGAAGGAATGTGATGGCTCCTGCAAGGAATCACATTCAGTCCTTGGTGAAAGTCACCCCGTAAATCAGCAGGCAGGAAGCTGGTGAGGGCACCAGGGGGTGGGAGATGGTGATTAGAAGGCAGTGTGGTAATGCAGGGAGAGATTTTGAATTATGTTTCCATCACACGGAGATGATGGAGCAGGTTTGGGGTTTTTTTCAGTTTCCCATTTTTTATTGAGTGTCTCCCCAGCCTCTTGTTCTCTGAGAGCCTTTGAATTATCTGCTGATATTTCCCCTGGCACCACTGGGAAGACATGACTTCACTGTGGCTCCCTTCGTGAGGCAGCTGTGCCCGAGAACAACAGGATTGAATCCAAGCTAATGAATTCCTGGAGTTGGAAGAGCATGGATCAGAAAATGTCTCTGCACCTGAAAGTTTCCTGTGTGGCTCCTTTTTCTGCAGGATACAGACCCAGATAGCTCTGATCAAACTGGGTACAGCTCTCCTTGGTCAAATATGCTTTTTTTTTTTTGTTTTGCACTGATGGATTTATCCGTGTGACGCTGCAGAAAGTGTCTTCTGCTAAATCCACATGAGAGGTGGCAGGAACGAGGAAGAATTTAAGAAAGAAGCCAGGGACATGTGATGACAGACACGGGGTCTGTGCTTATTTCAGGCACCCGTTCTGTAGAGTCTTTATCTGAACAAGTCTCCTGTGCATCCCCGGGGCCCCAGGCTGTGATCAGACTTTGCTTTTCCTCAGGCAAATGCAAAGCAAAAGGGCTTCACTGATCTCTGTTTTCCAAGCATTGATTCATTCTTTAGCTCCGCGCTGAATTGCTCTGACTCTATCATCGTGCCGTTTAGATGTTTCTTGGGAAATGGAGAATAGTTTTAAGTGGAAGAGGGCAGATTTAGATTAGACATGGGGAAGAAATTGTTCCCTGTGAGGGTGGTGAGGCCCTGGCACAGGGTGCCCAGAGAAGCTGTGATCCCTGGCAGTGTCCAAGGCCAGGCTGGACAGGGCTTGGAGCAGCCTGGGACAGTGGGAGGTGTCCCTTCCCATGGCAGGGGTGGAACTGGATGAACTTAAGATCCTTTTAACCCAAACCATTCTGGGATTCTCTAAGTTTGTTCACCTGACAGAGTGGATGAAGTCATCTCACCTCAAAATGGACTCATGAAGTAGAGGGATCTTTATCAGTGCAAGACACTGAAACTGGGTTTATTGTCAAGAGGTCAAAATCAGAACCTAGAACTCACTGACACTTGCAAATACTTACAGAATTCAATCTTGCCCTGGTTTTGCATCCACCTGCTGCTGAGATGATTGGATGACAAATACCCATTTTTCTGCATTGCCTATTAACACGATCATTGCGGAGGTCTGAAGTTGGGTTGTGTGAATTTTCTTGGTAACAACAACCAAAATCTTCACAATCCAGGCATCAACCAAGCTTCTGGCTCCATAAAGAATCTTTTCCTCAAAAGGAGCAGCTGAAGCTGAAAAGGTTGATGCTGACCCGCTGTGAATTCAGTCATATCAGTGAGGTGAAAGCCTGGAAGTGCATTGCCTTTGGGAAAGTTCAGGACCAGCTTTGGCAGGGGAAAGAGGGTGATGTGTCACAGTCCAACTGCCCTGGAATCACCTAAGGAAAGGGTTTTTTTGCTAAACACAGCGCCCGTGTCTGAACCACCACCACATTTCTTGGAAAAACCTCCGGGATGTTTCTTTCTCATCCCTCTTTAATACCCAGCCAAACTGTGCCTGGGAGGGTGATTAATATAAAATCATTTTGCTGCTGAAGAATTCCTGGAAAAAGGGATTCAAATACCGTCCACATTGCACTCTAGACATAACAGTAATGGCAAATGAGCAGGGATGTTCCTTTGGCATTGCAGCCCCTGGCTGAGATCGTGGTGCTGCTGCCTCAAGGGCTGGTACAAACCCGAGGCAGCCCCAGCAGCGCAGGGCAAAGGGCATTCCCTTGGGTTCATGGGATCCCAGGGACACAACTCGGCCCAGGTGGGAACAGCCGAGCAGCACCCCCGGGTCCAACGCGGATCCAATTGGATGGAGCTCAGCAATGAGCAGATCGACCTCAAATCCCCAGTGAGAAACTGAACCAATGAGGGAACTGTCCCCCATTCTAATGACCCCCCCAAGGGAGACTCCAGCCCAGCTGAACAAACCTGTTGCAGAGAGGAGGCTCCGGGCAAGGCTGGAGCCTCTGCTTTGGAGACACTCGGGATGTTCCGTCTGCTCCCCTCAGAGAAGCCCCAAGCTGAGCTCAATCTCAGCCCCCAAGGGTTCTCCACATGTAGGGCTGAGGGACAGGGAGTGTTTGTGAAGGGGACAGGGAAAGGGAAAGGGGATAGAAATGGATAAAAAGGGGATAAAAGCAAAGACAAAAACCATCAGGCATCAGTGCTGGGAGCAGAAACAGAGTTTGTGTGACCCAACAGCTTTTGCTTCCAGGCCCAGCTGGATTTCCATTAGACTGGGAACCTCTGGGCCATTCTCCATCAGGGATCAGGGCGTGGTTGGAATCCTGTGTGTTTTAATTTCAAGAAAATAATTCCTTAATATTCTGTCCCCTTGTCTCCAGTGTGCTATCCATGGGGTAGTGCCCAGCCGTGGCAAAGGGTGCAGTGTGTAGGGCCCTGTGGAGTTTGTAGGGCCATAGGGAATGTGCAGGGCCACATGGAATGTGTGGGGCCATATGGAGAGTGTGTGGCCCTATGGAGTGTGTAGGGCCACATGGAGTGTGTAGGGCCCTATGGAGTGTGTAGGGCCCTATGGAGTGTGTGGGGCCATAGGGAGTGTGTGGGGCCCTATGGAATGTGTAGGGCCACATGCAGTATGTAGGGCCCTATGGTGTGTGTGGGGCCATATGGAATGTGCAGGGCCATATGGAATGTATAGGGCCATAAGTAGTTTGTAGGGCCATATATGTTTGTAGGGCCCTATGGAGTGTGTAGGGCCATAGGGAGTGTGTAGCGCCACATGGAGTGTGTAAGGCCATATGGAGTTTGTAAGGCCACATGGAGTGTGTAGGGCCACATGGAGTGTGTAAGGCCACATGGAGTTTGTAGGGCCATAGGGAGTGTGTAGGGCCCCAGGTGCATCCTGCATCACCTGGGCACAGCTCTACCATGGATTTTCCATGTGGGATAGATATGGACACTTCAGTCTCTGCCATAAGAATCTTGACCTCAAACCTCGCAAGTTCGTACTCACCAGGGATGGAATTTGTCTCTGGATTTTAGTGAGCAACACCTCAATTCTCTGACCTAAACGAAGTCTGAACCCTATAGAGCCGTGGGTGCTTCCTCAGAGCCATTCCCTTCCAGCTGCTCTGTCCTGACGTTTGTGGGTAAATTGTTCCCTGGAGTGGCCTTTTCCTCTCTCTCCTGACTCGAGGGGGAGGCCGGAGGGCGAGCTGAGCCCCCTGGACTCTCGCATGGTTAAAGCTTGGCCGAGGTGAGCATCAGCCTGGCGGTGCTCAGGGAAGATGATTCAGAGAAAAAGATGCAGAAATTGCTGTAATGGGGCAGAAATTTCTATCATTTCCTTGGGCAGCAGGAGCACTTAGGTGGTTAAACGAGCCACCACCTTTGCAAGCCCTGCTGATAAATCCGAGTTTAGTCATCTCCTCAGCATTGGCTGGACTTCCATAAAGAAAAAAAGGGAAAGAAAAGTACTGGAATTTAATCCCTGCAGCTCTGAAATCACCATTAGCTGTGAAACACCTCTTTGAGCTGCTGTTCCCATCCCATAGGATATCCATGAGATAATTCCCACCTGGTCCTTTCAAAGCCATTACTTTTGTCATCTCCAGAATTGCCAGGAAGTCCTTCTATAACAGGCAAAGAAAATAAGTTAAAATGAAAGATGAATTAGAGTTTGCCCAGGCAGCTGGGTAAGATGATGACTCGGGTAAAATGAGTTTCTGGGAATCAGAAATAAAAGTATTTCTCTGCAAGCAGTTCAGTCTTTGAAAAATGCAGGTTCAGGTTGCGTTTTAAAAGAATTAAGGCTGAAAAATAGCAGACATTAACAAATTTGGGAAATGAAAATGTATGGCCGTTTCATGTTGTTCTCTTCACAGAACATCATTTCAGAGGTATCGGTACGTAAATTGAATTAGGGATAAGAAGAAATGCTAAAATTCAAGATAAAAAGCTAAAAATGAAATTTCCTCTCTGCCCATCCAACTTGCTGTTTCCATGTCAGACAAGACAAAGGAAAAACTCTCCCTTAATTGAACAGAATGGGAGTTTTGTGAGTGTGTGCTTAAAAATAAAATATCCATTATTTACACAGTTCCACCTGTGAGGTCCTTGTTTCCTTGGTGACATCCAGCTCGTTAAATCACAGCATCTCTCTTTATTTTGGCCCCCACTTAAATATTATCAAGAACACCTCTCTTACCATCTGGTTCATGGTGCGCATGATGATCTAGAGCAGAGGGGGCAGTTTCTTTTCAGGATATGCAGAGGTTATTAAAGTGGGAGGGTTTGCCTCATGCATTGTTGACTTTCAGGGTTATTTTTGTTTGTGTTTTGTTGATTTTTGCTTGCTTGGTTTGGGTTTTTAATACACATTTTCAAACACACAGCATAGTAGATGCAACCTGGCCTAGTGTAAAGTGTCCCCACCCATCCTGGGGGTGGAATGAGATGATCTTTAAGGTCCTTTCCAACCCAAACCATCCCATAATTCCTTGATTTTAGAAGCCTTTGCCATTGGTTTTACCTGTGGGGCAGAAGAACTGTTTTAATTCACGTTGCCCCAAGCAATTGTGAGCAGCACGTGTCATTGCAGTCGTGTTCTACCAGGCCACTGCGGCTAAAAAATGAATGATGAGCAGCAGCAAAACTTCCCAATTAAATGAGTGATGGTTTCATCTGTCAGCATCTGCAGAGCCATGAGAGCTGGAAGCTGTGACAACACACATTCATCGAATTTTTAATGTCTGTAGTACCATGGCAAAAAAATCCCCCCAAAAATTATGAGGGAGACATCTGAATTATGAGTGAGGGATGATTGATAAGTGATCTATGATGGGCAGCTCCTTTTAAACCAGTGCTCTACCCCAGCAAGCAGCTGCTGCACTTTTCTGCGGTGCTGAAAATAAAAAAAAAAAATGTTTCCCTGCATGGAAATTGTGCTTTCAAAAAGGTCCTGCAAAGTGTTATGCTTCTGTAAAAATGAGTGAGTCGGGTGTCAGACAACTGGGTCTTGTTTGGAAAGGGAATCGGGTGAAAATGCTCCTTTGTTCCTATTCCCACAGCGTGTTCTGGCTGCTGGATTTTGGGACAAAGCAGGGCTTTATTGCTGCTGCAGAGTGTTTGTGTCCATGAGAAAACACAGCAGGGAGAGAGAGGGAGAGAGCTCGATCCTTGCTGGAGGCAATGGCCAGCAAGCCTGGTTTCTAGGATTGTATTTCCAGTGAAACATGGAGTAGAACTGATGGACGTTGGATTTCTCCTCTCTGTCAGTGATTACATTTCAGAGAAACCCTGGATGAACCCCAGACTTTGCCTGTAAATTGTTTTCCAGTGTCCAATAAGCTCCTGAAGCGAGAGAAACAGGGAATTTGGAGATTTTTAGGACCAGATAAACACATAAACACAAGAATCCCTGTATTCCTTAGGGCATCAAGACATTCTGTCATGGGTCCTCGAGAAGATTTGTGTGGATCCAGACTGGCAACTCAATGTCCTGAAGTATCTCAGGTTGCAGTAAAACCTTACCTTTAAATAAATAAAATTAATTAATTCATTAATTAAATCCTCAGAGTAGAAATACCTGACATTGCTTCCTAAAAATCCCGTGTCCAGTATAAATCAGTCACCAGGGGTTCCTGAATAATCGGTGGTGGAAAACACAAGATTTTTAATGCAGATCATTTCCCAGAGACACCTCAGTTTTATCCCTGGAATTGCTTCCAAAGCTCCAGTAAATATGTTGATTTCCTGGGCCGGAGTGGAAGGTGGGACACTGTAGGTGTAGTTGAAGATATCTCTGACCACTGCAGCAGATTTGGACTTGATTTTTCAAGGTTCTTCCAGCCCAAACCATTCCCTGATTCTGTGAAACTCGGTGAGACATTTCCAGAGAAGCAGCCATGTTTCTTAAGAAAATCCTAAAAAAAAAACGAAGGAAGGTTTGTTTGCTCGAGGATATTAATCAAGCTATGAAAAAACTCCATTGATTGTAGACACAAAGGAAAAAAAAAAGATTCTTAAAGTGAATAATTGTGAGCAGTTGTTGTTTGTAACAAAGAAACCACAGGGTCACTGCACACCACATCCAGGAAATTTGGTTGTTTTAGTCAAATTACCCAAAGGCAAGGGGAGGACAGTACAGCAATAATTTATGCTCCCTGCTTGAGCTTATAAAACCTGGAAGGGTGTCAAAGATGCTGGTACATGTTAATATAGACAAAACACAGATTTTGAACCTTTCCTTAATTGTTCAGCTTTGGGCTTCTGCAGCTGATTAATTCATTAAATATGGTCAATGAATATAACAAGATCTACCAATACAGAGTGAAACTGGGGCTCTGGGCTGTGTTAAGGGTGTGTTTATGCCCCTGGTGTGATTGAAATCTGTAATATCTGCCCATTCCCGTTGTGCCCTGCAATAGCTCCCTGTTTGTAACGATGTTCCCCGTTGCTGGCAGTGACAACCAGGATCCCTGATCCTCCTGGCTTTGTGTGGGGCAGGACAAAAAGGAACAGAGTCCCTGCAGCAGAGCAGAGCCCAGGGTGTGACTGGTTTGCCAACAGCTGGCAGGGCCAGGAGCTGGACTCGGTAATCCTTGTGGGTCCCTTCTGTCACCAAAACTGCGGGAAAAACAAAAACTCAACAACAACATTTTCAGTGTCAGAGAATCAAGGCATTGCTTTATCTCTGGCCAGGATGGTGCTCTGGCCAAGATGGGCCACAGAAATAATTTCACCCACACCCAGCCCGGCTGTGCAGAGAAAATCATTCCATGGCACAGGGATTTTACCCGATTTGCCCCAAACTTTATCCAGTCAAACCCCACAGAGATCCATTGGTTCCGTGTCCATTGGTTCCAAGTTCCGCAGTTCTGAGGATTTGGTTTCCTGTTGGTCCCAGATCTTCTTTGCTTCTGATGTTAATGAGGCCTTGATTGCTGGGTTCTCTGCTCAGTCTGTCCCGGCCCAGGTGTCTCCCCTGGGCCAGGGCTGTTGTTTGGAGCTGCTGTTGGTTGCTGGCCCTTGCTGGCCCTTGCTGGTTGTTCTCTCTGTGCATCTCCTGTGCTGCTCCCAGCCTGGGGAGATGCTGAGCTCATCAGGCCTCCCCCCAGTTCATTCTGGGATTGTGAACACTGCCTGAAGTCATGAAATAAAAAAAAATTTTAAACTTCGCGTATTTTCCAACTCTTCCAGCTCAGGATATTCTGTGATTCTGTGAGTTTTCCTCACAGAATCTGAGGTTTCTTTGCCTTGGGGTGTTTTCAGCTTGGCCATTGTCCCAAAGCTGCGTTCCCAGTTGATGGATAAAAGCCGGTTTTTGAGGGAATGGCTCATCAGGCACATTTCAAACATCTGCTTTCCAATGAGAGATGCTGTTCTCCAGGACTGCCCGTTCCTATCCATCCCCACAAAAACTTCCAGGGCTATTCACATGCAGATGTTGGCAATGGTCTGTTCAATCCCGCTCTGGAATTCCCATTTGCCAGGTGCTGCTTCCTTTGTCTATAGGAATGGCTGCCTGCACTTAGACCACAGATGGGAGAACAATAAAAGTGATGGGAGCAAGAAGGGATTAAAAGGAATTCCGATATCAGAAGAAATTTCTGCTGATAACTTTGATTGGAAGATTTCTCTGTACCCACTTAAGAATCACTTTTTCACCAGCACTTGGGCTTCTGGAGGAACATCCTGACCACAACACCCTTCATTTAAAATCACTCCCTTTGCTATTCTCCCGTATTGTGGGATCACTTGGAAAATTGTAGTCGTGAATGACATTTTATCAGGCCAAAGACTCAAGAAAATCTTCTTAACCTGTTCTTACCATGAAATATTTTTTTTTTCCTATGAGATTTCTCCACACTGATATTCACAGAGGTGGCCAACGCTTAAAACTGCCCAGCTGGACAATTTCATTTCTTGTTGCAGCTCCTTCTGCGCTGCATCCGCTGCTTCTTAATATACCTCCCAAACTTAAGCCAAGAACTTCATTACGGGGCGCTGCCTGCTCAATAATACATGCAGCTGGAGAAGTGTAATCATTTGGACTCCTGACAGGCTTTGCATATTGATTTTTCCTCAGCAAAATAAAACTGAAGCACCGCGAGTTAAATCCTCTCCAGACGGACGAGCGAGCTCCAGCGCCATAACAAGTCTTTAACTGCTCCGTCTGCAAAGAGGTGGAAAAATCTCTGTATCCTGATCCCAACATGGCAAAACCGAGATAATTCAGCCACATTTACCCTCAAAAGCAGCAGCACAAAGTCACTTCCATTCACAGATTCTATGCCTACGCCAGGGAAATTGGAATTAAACGGTCTTTAAGGTCTTTTCCAACCCAAACCATTCCATTTAACACCTTATATATCAGCTCCCTGAGCCCTTATTAAGATTTATATTTTTCCACAAAGTTCTTGGCCTTTTCCACCACTGGAAGAACAAGGCAGGAGGAACTGCAGGTCCAATCAGCTTTGTAATTTTTTTTTTTTCTGTGCAAAGGAGGATGAGGGTGAGGAAGGGAGATCCTTGGCTTTGCCCACGGGCTGCTATTCATCACTGGACAGGGTAATTTGCTCCTGGTAAAAGGCAGGGAATGAAAAGTGCACAATTCCTTCCCCAAATTCCTCACAAGGAAATGAGGGAACACGGAAGTCAAAAGGGAAAATTCTCTCATGGAATTTTTCCAGCCTTTTTAAACAGAAATTAAGGGAAAAAACCCTCATGTTTTGTTTTCAGGGTCATCAAGCTTAACGTGGGGCAAGATTTCCTTCCAGAGAGGAGAATTTTGCATTCCGTGCTAGAAAACAAATTAACTTGGCCTGGGATGTTTGGCTTCCCAGCTTGAGGTTTCATTTTCTGAGTTTCTCCACAGAAACAAGTTCTTCTGTGGTGCAGGAATTCTTTAGCAAAGTCACTCTGGAGTTTAAAGGTGAAATTAATCTCACTTTCACTGGCTGAAAGCAGAATATTTGCTTGAAGTGGATGTGTACTATGAAAAAAAATAATTTAAAAATAGAGGAAAAATGTTGATTTTATCAGCCTTTTATAACTATTTTAAGAAAATATATTAGGATACTTCAGAAGGAAGATAGAAGACCTTCTGCCCTATTGATGTGTCATCTGTTTTCCCTTCATTTTCCATCAACAAGAATGTTGAACATTGGGATCAATTTTTTTTGCATTATTCCCGCAAAATAGTTGGAAAGGAATCAACTTTAGAAAACTTGCCAACAAGCCTTCAAATTGATCTGTTCAAATAAATGTTCTTTCCTCCTCTTTTTCTTTCTGAATTTTGCTCCCCGGTGCCATGAGGACTCACGATTCTGACAGCTCCATGAATGTGTAATGTCTTCTAAATTATTTACAGACGAATCAAAGTAATTACCTGTCTCTTGCACAACATTGTCAACATGGAGTTTAGAGGCACTTTGGGGTTTATATTTTGAATATTTTTGAGCCTCAAGCCACGTGGAAATACCCAAAAAGCTTCGCTTCCCAGCGAATAAAATATTTATAGCTACCACCAGCTTGTTTTTTGGAAGGATCTTTGACAAGTCACACCTTTAAAATTTCGATGATTTTCTGAGTAAACACATTTTTTACCAAAATAAAAGCAGCTCAGCTGGCAGTGGAAGGGTTCTGCTCTCAGCACCAAGAACAGGTGGAATTCTGGTGCTCTCAATCCCAACTCGACTCCCCCGGAATCCAGCAGGAGTTTTGGGCGTATTTCAGTGGAGAGAACTGTGCCAGGCTCTGTATTTGGGGAAAAAATGCCCCCCTTGGGGAACAATTGCATCAGTGGATGTGAGACATCGGAATTATTGGCTAAATTAGCTTGCGAGTCTCCCAAGGCTCCTTGTAGAGCTGATAGACGCAGAGATTTACATCCAGTTTGCATATTAAAAACCTGAAATTAAGGTGCCTTGATATGCAAGCCGAGTCCCACTGAAGGCGTAGCCACAATCTCAGAGAGCTGAGGTGCCCATCTCACCTCCCAGGCCTGGAATTCCTCTTTTTTTCAGTGTTCATAGACATTTTCTTGTTTTTCTTGTTTACCAAGTTTTAGCTTTGTAATGTTTGGTTTTTTGGGGGATTTTTTGGATTTTTTTTTTCATTTTTCTTTCTTTGTTTCTTTGTTTTGTTTGGGTTTCGGGGTTTTTTTATTTATTTGGTTGGTTGGGGTTTTTTAGTTTTGTTTTTTTGGCGGGGTTTTTCGGTTTTAGTTTTTTGGGGGGTTGGTGGCTTTTCTTTGGGTTTTTGTGGTGTTTTGCTTGGGTTTTTTGTGGTGTTTTGCTTGAGTTTTTTGTAGTTTTTTTGGGTAAACCAGACGGGAACCTTCCCCAAATAGCTGGACACAGGTTAAGCAGCATCGCTTTCACTTTTCAAGAGCGGAGAGTTGAGCCTTGTGCTTTTCTTATTGATCCTTCCCCTTGCCTTTCTGATTACCCTAAAAGCCGTTCCAGACTGCCATGGCAGCCTGCACTTTTGGTAATCAAGCCGTACATTTCCTGCTCCCGCGGCTGCCGGAATCAATCGGTTTGTGTCCTCCTGCAGGAAAAACAAATCGAAGGGAGCGGAGTGAAACAACACCCGCGCAAATCACAACCCAAACACAAGGCGAGGCTGGAAAGATCCATCACTGAGGAACCTGCCAGCTGAAAAAATTGCTGGACATAGAAGTCGATGCACAAGGAAAAGTTTTAGAAGGGAAAAACAATTATTAGGGTGTGTAATGAGTGTGCCCGAGCCATAGGCCAAGAGCGAAGTGAAATTGAAATAACGAACACAAACAATTAATAAAACGCGCCGAAGGATAATTGAGAATATTTTAAGGATGTGCCTCATCCTTATTCCCAAGACAGGAAAGGATTTGAATCAGCTCCAGGTTTTTGGCTATAAAAAATAACAATTAATGGAATTTCACCCCTTCTCTGCTAACCCGGGAACTGCCGAAGCAGAACCCGCTGTTACCACAACTGGATAATCCTGGGCAGAATTAAATTGATTTCTCCCAGTCAGCAGGACTATTCCATAATTCTCTCCATGCAGGACAGACTGGAATCACTGATTTGTTTCCCATTATTCCACTGGGTTGAGAACTGATAAAGAAATTTTCCAGCGGCGTGGTTACAGCAGCCGAGAATTCCCGCTCACGTGGATGAGATTCCTCACTTGGGTTATAAACTGAGCGGGTTTTCTGTGCTTCCTAATTTTTCCTCTACCTGCATCTTCAACAGGCTGCAGACAGAGAAATCTGTCTGAAGATATAGAAATATAAACCTGAGGATAAATATATAAATATAAACCTGAATATATATATAAGTATAAATCTGAAGAGATATTTTAAATATAAATGGGAAGATAAATATATAAATACAAACCCATACTCCATACCTGCATAAATACACTCCTACAGCTGTAAAAACTTACATTTAACAGAGGTTTGCATTAGGATTTAATTTTAAATCTGCTGGATAATACGACATCTGTTCACCCTCACAATATCGGGGAGAAATTTCTTATTGTCTTTATGTGTGACACTGAAGTTATCGCCGTCCCTGCCAGCCACAAATTCTCAAGTGGCTGAAACCTAAAGAAGTTTCTGGATCTTTATTAACTCAACCACACAGAATTCAACCCTGTAAAAAAAAAATATTTTTTTTAGTCCAGCCAATAAAAATGTCACAGACAATGAGAACCCCAAAATTTCCTTTGTAGATATTTTTAGTTATGGTTTATTTTGCCTGGGTGCAAGGAAGGATCTCTGTGAACTCCACAGGTCCTTTTAGGATTATTTTCCATTTTTCCATAATGATTCCACATTCCAGTGAAAGGATATTGGTTAAATATATGCAAATTTTCATATTTATTACTTCAGATGGGAAGGTAATTACATGCCCCCACATATTTGTGAGAAAAACTACAGAGCCATTTCCTTCCCGCTTGGTTTTTAACTCTTTCCAAGAGGAAGAGGGGCAGAAGGAATAATAATATCATTACCTAATTTTCGTTATTTTTTTTAATCCATCTCTAAATTTTCTTAATCAATTAATTTCTGATTTATAGCAGCTTTATACATGGAGAAACTAATTAGATTTTTTGGAATTAACTCCTTATTCACAGGTGTAAACCATAAGAAATTGAGGATGTGCAGACTTGTTTTTTTCATAAATATTGTTAAAATCCACTTTCTTTCCAAAATCCTTCTTCCTTCAGTGATTCCATCCATGGCTTTTATGGAGGCAGTGACAAACCCAGCAGTGCTGGGGGTTTGATCCATATCTCTGCACGTTTTTGGTGTTTCTGATCTTGTAAATTGACCATAAATGGTCAAATTCTCTTGGCAGACACTTCCCATTTTCGTGTGTCCTGCTGGCCTTTGGACAAAGAAAGTCACACTTAAGAAAAGAGGGATTATCTTGGAGGGATTATCTTTTCTCTAATTATTCAGATTTTGCATTATCACAACTGTAATTTTCAGTCTTCCCGTGGTTTTCTGGGATTTTCACCCAACGTGTTTCCTGTACCTAAACATCAGAAATCCTTCTGACATCTCCTCGCTGTTTGTACCATTTCCAGTAATCCTGGTGAGGCTGGATCACGTTTCATTTTCATTGTTATTTTATTTTTCACTCTCTGGATACATTGTGGGCACTCAGAGAAGTTCAATATGAAAGGGGAGACCTTTGAGAAACTCTGACGTTGTGTTCGTGAGACGCAGCGTGTGAGCATCCCCCTCCACGGGGAGGGACTGGCTCTTCATAAATGGATTTATTCCCTCTGTTCTCTCCACTAATTCATAAGGTCCCACGAGCTGCAGTGAGGAACTGTTTGACTCACCGCTAGAACAATTTCCAGCACGGATTATGGAATTCGCACGCTGGAAGAAATTAAGTTATTTAATTGCGTTCATTTCTCATCCTCGGAAGGTTTGAAGGAGTAAACAAGGAGCAAATTCCTCTCAGGAGCGTCCCCGCTGGCGTCACTCCGGTTACATCAGGAGTGACTTTGGCCCAAGATCTTTTACAAATTATTTTCTACTACACATTTACCTTTTCCTCCAAGATAATTCTGTTTATAGACACCAGAAAAGCAAGAAGTGGGGAGCAGGAGTCAGAATATGAAGGGGCAGCTTGATTTTACAGCTCTGGCTCTGGAGAGCATTTAGATTTCAGTGTCACCATTTATTGTGGTTTGGTTTTGTTTTCCAGCTGCAACAAAGAGCAGAAAATCTTCTTATTACCCAGAGCGACCCTGAAACAAAAATAATAATAATTTGTAAATTCCTTTTGAGGGATCTTAATATATTTGTGTATCACAATTTAATATCATTTCTGAAATGATTAATCATGTAGACTTGAGGTTGGTTGCTCTTTTCAGTTGTTTCTTGCCTGTCTGTTTTCTTTGGTCTATTTATCCTTTTAGAAACAAGTCAGAATTCCTGACAAATGTTATTGACTGGGCAATTATTAACCTAATAATAATTTGCATAATTCCCACTAAAATCCTGTTCTCCTCTGTTGGGATTTTTTCAGGGTCATCCACAGAGACGGTTTTGAGGTTTGTGCCCCATTTCAGTCCCACTCCTGTTGTGAGATTAGTTAGAAATGAACAAATCAAAGAAAGACGTTGCTGTTTTTTTTCTTCCGAGACAGAAAAGATTCAAAGCCGTGAATTTATTACCGCGAATCCTCAAGGCTCAAGAGAGCTGCTATTACATTTTCTCCTCATCTTCTTCCGTGCAATTAAACCCCATCTCCATTTTCAAAGGAATGCAGACTCCAAAATACCGAAAAAAGACAGTCTGGAAAAATTCCTCCTTTCTCTGTCTCCATGGCAACTGTTTATCCCGGAGATCTTTCCAGATGTCTTCTTCACAGGCCCACAGATCTCATAATGGGCCAAATATCACCCAAACGGGGGAAAGAGTGGCCATGAACAGCTCAGCTCTCCAGCTTGGGGAGATTTTTTGCTTTTTTAGCCCCAGCTGAAAGCCAGGTGCACTGTGAGGCACATCAATGCTTGTGGGAGTAATAAATTATAGATAATATTTTATATATATGAATTTATTTCTATGCAGCTACTTCAACACCATAACCAGTTACAGGATTAGATAATATTAATTAAATTATTCACAAAGAGAGGCCGCAGCAGAGCTCCACCCTGCTGGCCTCAGCCAATCCCTTTTTAGGAGCAGGTCCTGCCTGTCCTTTGGGATGGGAGGTGACCATGGAAGGCGAGGCTCTGTGGGATTAATTGAGATATTAATCCATCTTCTCAAACTCTGTCCTAACTCTGCAGCCTTCGGCCAGGGGTTTTCCCAGAAATTGCCGAGCCCAGACATGAAATGATCAGAATTTGGAGCCAAATTATGCTAATTTTGACCACAGGAGTTTTTAATTTGACTTTTTTGCTTGGAAAGTCTTTCTCACACTAAAAAACTGGAATGCATTCCTGGGAGCACTGTTTTTATCTTGACAGGCTTTTGTGGAGTCTCAGCGTTTGTTTGGATTTTTATTTTTTTTTAATTGTGGAAGATTTCTTTACGTTCACAGGTCCAGAATACGAGCATGTGAATTTTAGTTAAAAAACCCTAAATTTGATGTGAGAGGCTTGCTGGGCATGCAGGGAACAGCTCTTTTTTCTCATCATCCTGGAGAATTAACGAGAGGCAGAGCTGAGGAAGTGCAGGATGTGTCTCCTTCCCCTCAGAAGTGACTCAGGATTGGTGCTGGGGGAGAACGATGCTGCTCTGGCCACCCTCAAAAATAAAAACGGTGACAGGGACCAGGTGGTGCCTCCAGCAGCTCCCCGTGATCCCCCACATCCCAAATCCCAAACCCTGCTGGATGATCTGCAGCTGCTGAGCCTGGCACTGCCTCGGCTCCTGGCAGCTTGGAAGTGTCATCCTGTCCTCCAGCACTGATGGAAAAGAAAAATCTCCCAATTTTTGCAGTAATTTCGCAAAATCTCCCAGCCTCCAGCACAGCAAAGTGGCGACTTTCTCACAGAGGAGCAGCCAGTCCTTTTTATGACATTTAAAGGAAGTTGAAAAGAGAAACAACCCCGCTCCATTTCCCAGCTTCTTGGCTTTTTACTCCCCTGCCTAATTAGACAAAGAAATGTTCCAAAGGTTTTGCCAAATCCAAGTTTCCCTTCGAAACTCTTTGGAGCTCACCTAAGGCCAATTGGCTGGCAGCACTTAAAAGGTTCTGGAGATTTATTTGGACGAGGTTTCCTTGGCGGGTGTCAATGCAAGAGCAGCCATGAGTGCGAGCACAGAAACAAATATCCCGTGGCAGCAAAGAACTAAACAGCTTTAAAGGCAGAAAAAGGATTTGCACTTCTCTCATTGTAAATAACAGCCCCTGTAATTTAAGAGCTGATCTTTGCCGGGTGTAAAATCTTCAAGGGGAAAAAAAAAAAGTCATAAAATGCAACATTTTTCATTAGTATGATATATTTTGAATTAAAAAAGGCATAAAATACAATATTTTTATGATATATTTTGAATATATCGTGAAAATATATCTATAATGAAAATATTCCATTCTATTTCTAACTATAAGCTATAAATATGATTCAATATGTAATTATATAAAATATTTATATAATGTAAGTAGGATAATAATAATAATGTATAAGAAAAGTGTATTTATAATAAGAATATACGTTGGATTTATCATTAAATAATATTTTTATAACGGTATAATTTATTTTATATAAATAATATGCGATGAAATCCTCTCCTGGAGCCCTTTTAGGCCTGGAAAAGTCTCTGAGGTCTCCCTGGAGCCTTTTCTTCTCCAGGTGAACATTCCCAGCTCTCCTGGGAGCTCCAGGGTTGGTGCCCAACTCCAAACTCCTCCAAAACCCCCATTTCTGTGGCAGGAGCTCCTCAAATCCACTTGCGCTTTGAAATGTCAATTACTTTTGAAAATCATATCCCCATGCCCTTGTTGATTTTGATATTTACATAGATTTATGGAGGAACAGAGAGCTCCTGTCTCACATCCCCCTGTCTCTGCAAGGCTTTATCTGCCGCGTGCCCTTTCGGAGTTCTCGTGCGCCGCATAATTCAGTTTAATATGCTGCTCTGGAACATCCCGTTCCCTCTGATACTGCTCTCCTGAAGGCAGCGCGACCTTGAAGGTGATATTTTAAACCAATAAATGAGGAGAGGAGCTGAAAATCAAACCGAACGCTGCAAGCCAGAAGGGTGGATTTTCATCTCAGGCCTTTATTTCCCTACATGAAAAACACAGAAGTCGAACATTTATGTAATTATATATTTTTCTTGATATGCCAAGGGAACCGATTTGATGCAAATTCTTGTCTGTTCCCTTCTGTCTGTGCATAAATCCATAAATTCCATTGCCCATCGCCCTGGTACTCCTTTGTTCAGGAGTGAAAAATGGGGTGCTGGGTATGAGAAAAATGTCAAAATATTAATTTTCATGGAGAAGGAGACAGGAATTACACCCATTTTTAGAGGAGAGAATGAATAAACAGGGCTTTACTCCACACGGGTTTGCCATCCCAAAAAACCATCTCTGCTTCGCACCTTCTCTTGCCAAAACGTTGACAGGGATGAGAGGAAGGATTTGGCACCAGGGCAGGATGAGGACATGGGAGGAGGTTGTGGAGACTGGAAAGAGGATTTTGAGATAGAGAGTGGAAATAGGAGATTGAGATAGGGGCATCATAAGAAAAGAGGACATAAATCTGCAAAAAAATATAAGAGATCAGGACACAAATCTGCAAAAAACCAAAGAAAACAGGACACAAATGTGCAAAAAAATATGAGAAAACAGGACACAAATCTACAAAAAAAAACCAAAGAAAAAAGGAGCTAAATCTACAAAAAAACCTCAAAGAAAATGACACAAAACTACAAAAAACCCAAAGACAACAGGACATAAAACTGAAAAAAAATATGAGAAAACAGGACACAAATCTGCAAAAAAATATGAGAAAACAAGACACAAATCTGCAAAAAACCAAAGAAAACAGGACACAAAATTACAAAAAACCCAAAGAAAACAGGACACAAATCTGCAAAAAAAACCAAAGAAAAAAGGAGATAAATCTACAAAAAAACCTCAAAGAAAACAGGACACAAATCTACCAAAAGAGCAGTTTCTACACAGTCCTGGTGACCCAGTGACTCCATGTCAGAGAAGGTAACAGGCCCTGTCCTCAGCTGGTTTAAAATCAGGTGCATTCCTTCAACTCTGTGAATTTCCCCCTTGGGGCTGCCTAAAATCTGAGTTTATATCCACCCGCTCTCAAACTGGGACTCCCAAGATAGCTCAGACAGAGGAGAAAAGGAAGATCAGGGATTGATGCCTGGAGATTTTCAGCTTTTTTATATATTTTCTTTGTGGATTTTTAATATACACCTGTAGAGTTCTAGCACTTTCTTGCCCTTTAGAACGGTAGTTACCCTTTCTCACACACAATGGCGCTCTCTTGAAATTCTGTTTAATTTTAGGGACACCTCCCACTATCCCAGGGTGTCCCAAGGCCCATCCAACCTGGCCTTGGACTCTTCCAGGGACGGGACATCCACCACTTCTGTGGGCAGCCTGTTCTGAGGGAAATTCTCACCTGGAGATGAATATTTTCTTGCCCTGATTAGAAAAGTCAATGAGACAAAGCCCAATTTTAGATTTTCTTTTCAAAAAAAGGATTTCTAACAGGGACACTCTGGTTTTGCAGCAGCACTTGGGAGACATCACAAGATACAGGGTCAAGAACCCCTTGGAGGAACTCCACAGTGGGGCAGGTCCACGAGTGGGTTACCAGGACGAATATTCTCCTATGGGATGTAATTTCTAGATGTTTAAACTTCTGAAAATTATGAAATTCCAATGCAACGGGTGTATTTGGTTCACCTGAAAGGTTTCATTAAAAGCCTGCTATTCATTTGATCAATCCTAATATTGTTTGGAGGGTTTTCCTTCCGATTCCAGGCAGCAGGACCATCAGGAATTGCACAAGGGCTGTTTCTCACTGCTCTCCTGCCAGCATGGCTTGCTCTGGGGATTATTTATTTATTTTTTTCCTTTCTCTTGGTGCTTGTCCAGGAATTTCAGGCAAGTGGGAGCCTTTCAGCTGCCAGGAGTAGCAGGTTAGGCAGAGTGTGAAATGAAAGGTGGGAACAAGGCTTGGGAGGATCTCTGTGGAGACAGGATGACTGAAAAGGTTTTAGTGCTGGGTACAATTTTCAAAATGCATCAGGAGGCTCTGCAATGATAAATAATTGTAGTTTGCTTGTTAATAAATGTAGCCTTTCTCTGAAGGAGCTCTTCTTTTCCAGTGGCTGCCAAGTCAGATCCATCCTTGGATGTGTGAGGCGCTTCCCTCAGCGTCAGCAACGTTGAATTTAAACTTGGGTGTCTTGGGCTTTGCATGAAATTCATGTAAAATCCACAATATAAAATCCAAAATCCAAGATTCACATACAAATTCGTATCAAATTCACATCAATGTTGTGCACCAGCTGAAATCACTCTGTTTTTTGAAGTAAAAGTGCAAAGTGGATGGGGTCACAGGGAGCTCAGAGTCTAAATGTGAATTTTATTTCCCTTCTACCAGGAGAAGTTTGAGGTGGAGATGTGGGGAGCGATCCTGGGGCTTTTCACATCAGCCCCTGGGGCTTGGGTTCACATTCCTCTGGGACATCTCCCAGCCCCCAGCTGGGCTCCTTTCCTCAGGATTGGGAAGTGTCTAAAGCAGATTTTGGAGCCACTGGTGATCCCTTTGCCCAGAGAGCGGAGCTGGTTCCTGTCTGCCCCAAAACACCACACAGACCCTGTTGGGAACACAAAATTTAACAATTTCAGAGGCAGCTGTCTAAGCTAAGGCTGTTCTTCACCTGCTGCAGCTGAGTGTTGTCAGTGAGGAGATGAAAATCCACTTTATAGGTGATTCCCCGCTGGTGCTACCTGAAAATGGGATTATTCCTGTCTGGAAAGTCTCTCTCTCAGCACTACAGAGGAAATTTTCCTTTGCTGAACAGGGCAAATGGGTAAGAAAAAAACCAAGTTAGACATCTGAAGTTCAACTAATGCAGACTTAGGAGATTCCCAAAGGATCATCCATCCCCCAAGGGAGAGGAGTGAATTACTGGGATAACTGAGGAAGTGGAAGGACAGAAGCACCGAGTGCCGAGTTTGACACCACTGCTGTTATCTGGAATAAATCCCACAGTGTTCCCCAACCAGGAACTCCAGCTGCAGGTTGCAGTGCAGACGTGGGGACGATATAAAAAATTGAACCATTTCAAGGGCAGCTGTCTAAGCTGAAACTGTTCTTGGCCTCCTTCTGCTGATTGTCGTCAGTGAGGAGATGAAAATCCACTTCATGGGTCATTCCCCACCGGTGCCACCTGCAAATGGGATTATTTCTGTCTGGAAAGTCTCTCTCCCTGAGCCACAGAGGAATCTTTGCTTTGCTGAATAGGGCGAGTAGGTAAGAAAAAAAAACAAGTTAGCCATCTGCAGTTCTACTAATCCAGACTTAGGGGATTCCCAAAGGATCATCCATCCCCCAAGGGAGAGGAGTGAATTACTGGGATAACTGAGGAAGGACAGAAGCACTGATCCAGGACCGGGTGCCCAGTTTGACACCACTGCTGTTACGTGGGATGAATCCCACGGTGTTCCCCAACCTGGAATTCCAGCTGCAGGTTGCAGTGCAGATGTGGGAAGGGAAGGCAGGATTTGGGCTTTCTGGAAACTGCCTTGGGCTGTGCCAGGGGAGTTCAGATTGGGTATTGGAGAAAATGTCTTCACTGGAAGGGTGACCAAACATTGGAACAGGCAGCCCAAGGACGTGGTGCAGTCACCATCCCTAAAAGTGTTCAAACCCACGTGGATGTGGCAATTAGGGACGTGGTTCGATGGATTTGGTTTAATAGTTGGGTTTGATGTTCTGAGAGGACTTTTCCAACTTTAAATACTCCGTAGTTCTGTGATTCTGCTTTATTTTCAAGACCATCCATTAGCAAGACCAATGCCTGCATTTTTTTCCCCATTCTGTCCCATGTGAAATCTTATTTTTTGAAACTAGTCCTTGTTATTACTAATTCCTAAGGTGCTAAAATTTAGGAAAATTTTCTCCACTTGGATCTGCACCTTGCAGTGTGTGAGCCACCTCTTCCCAAGCCTGCCTGGGCATCCCTACGTCACTGGGCAGTGGGGAGACCCCGTCCGTGCCAGGGGAGGCCCCGCTGGGCAGTTTCACACTCGAGTCACTTTGATTTCCGTGGGCAGATTTCTCCCAGCGGGAATTCCTGGCTGGAGCACGGCTTACAAATGCAGGGAGATTGTGCTCACTGGCCTCTATTCCCTTTAATTTGGTTTGGTTTTTTTTTTTTTGTCATCCTTTTCTTTTCTCTTCTAAGTTGTTTATTTCAAATCTGCTTTTCCAAGCGGGATCAATGTTCTTGTTGACGGGGAATTCATTCCAATCTCCATCTCTCCCCTGTTTTAAGTTAAATTACCTGACTTGCTGCTTCTCTCTCCCTCTCTCCCAGCATCACCTCATCAGTATTTTCTAACACAATAAACTTGTAATGTCTTTTTAAATGGGGCTGGTGTTTATCTCTGTGTGGAATTACCGCAAAATCCACCTGCTATAACTGAATTTCATCCACACTGCCATGAGAAATTTATAATGTGACTGTTTCTGTTCTGAAACCTAAGGATTTCCTTACATTTCTCTGGTTTTTAGTACCCATTGCTGTCCCAGTGTTAGAAACACAACAATATGGAAATAATAATAAGAAATAAGGAAGTTTTTCCTGTTTCTGTTCAACCCAGTTAACTCAGGCACGACCAACAGGTGTTTCTCCAAAGATCTCATTAAGCCCTGATTATCTCCAGCATCTCTTGTAAGCAAATGTCTCATTAACGGGGATGTTCACACATAATTTACTTTTGTACATAGCGCCGCACTTCAGTGAGCCATAAACCCGCTGCACATCCTCGGATTTAGGTGGAAAATGCAATTCCTGCTGCGTCGACAAACACAAGCTATCAACGACAATAAAATATTATAACACCCATCATGGCCTTGATTTCCATCTTTAGCATATAAACAGCGTCACAAAATTATAGAATATCCTGAGAGACCCACAAGGATCATCAAATCCAGCTCCTGGCCCTGCACCGTGTGCCTCAGAGATTCCAAACCTTTCAAACCCCAGTTTTGGAGGCTTTTAGAAACATTCTGGTGAATTCCAGCACCCACAGGATGAGATCCTCATCTGGCGAAGGAAACAATCTGGGGTAAGGGTGGAAAACAAGAGGAGGGGACCAAATTTTTAAAATTATTTTTAGCTGGCTCCTATGATGTTTTAAAGAGCATTTTTGCAGTAATTTTGTGTTTTGGTGGGTCTGGCGAGGCTGAGGGATTTTATGCAACAGGGTCAAGATTTTATACATTTATTAATTTATATCATGTGGTCTGATACAACATCCTTTAGTCTGAAAGAATATTTCCCAGCTGCTTGTCCTGTGCCATCATTGCGACGTGTGAAATGTCGTTGTTGAGGTGTTGAACATCACAACAAGGTTGTTTGGCACTGCCCTAATTCTCAGAATCGCTCCGAGCTGCTCTGCTCACCGCAGGCGGTACTCTCAGCCCTGTATTTTTGTGAGAAATGATAGAACTTGAAAAATTCCCAATTTCAGTCCTGAGAAAGTTCCTCCTCCAGTGATGGGGACCTTCTGCTCTCACCAGAGCTGGTGGAGTTCTCCCAGCTTTTACAAGTTCGTCACCCACATCTCGTTCCGTTGGACTCGCGCCAGGCAGAAAAGAGCGCTCGGAAGCGTTTTCTGCCTTTCCTGGAGGTCTGATTGCCCTTGGCACCCAGTCAGAGAGAGGGAATTTTAACAGAGAACCTCATAGGAAATCACAGGGCTGGAGGTTTTTTTCATTTATAGGGTTATTTGCTCAAACTCAACATTGGATGTAAATAAGCAGTGGAAATATTTGGATTTAGTTCTTCTTTCTTTTCCTGCTGAGGCAGAGGATGATTTCCAGTTGAGATTCCTTCACTAAATCTTTCTTTTTTTTTTTTTTTATTTTTTTATTTTTTTAACAGCAGGAAATTTGAGAGATTGCTCTGAGTTTCTGTGTACACTGGATAAAGTTTGTGAGCTGTAAGATGATGGTTTGCAGGATTACGTGAAGATTTATTCTTCTTGAAAGCTGGTTTGTCACATCTCTGGCACAGAGACCAGATGGAAGCAGGAGCTGGGTTCCTTTATTGTATTTACAATAAATTTACAATTAATTTTTCTTATATTCCAAGAGAAGGAACTCCCACCTGAGTCTCATCACCTCCTCTTTCTGCATTCACGTAGCAGGAAATTGGGATTTTTTACCACTCAGACCTTTACTTCAAAGTTGGTTACTTGAAGCCTCCTCTTTGAACTGTTAAAGGCCTGAATCTGTCTTTAGCTTATGCAAGAAATCATCAAAGTTTAAAAAAATCCTCTTTTGGCATTGTGAGTTTATATTCTCTAAAGCAAAGACTGCAGTAAAAATAATTAATGAAGTTAGGACGGTTTTTGGTAAGGAAGGACAATTTTTTAGAAAATAAGCAGGATGGAGGAGGTGAATTTCCCTCACACATCCACAGAAATGGCTGCAGGATGAAGCAGAAACTGCTCGTCAGTTTTCAGACAAATTCCAAAATGAAGGAGTTCCCAAACTTCCACAAGGACTAAAGCCGACAGAAATTCACAGCATTTAATCAAAGATATGATCCATAATTTTATTTTTTTAATTAACCCAGCACTTCTGAAAGATAACTAAATTTCAGCAGGTTTCATACTCAAGGGAAAATTAATTTCTGGCGTGTTGGAGTGATTTAATTGGGATTAAGGAATGTCATCTTCTGGGAGAGTAGAGAGGCCATTACTGTGTGATGCTACTACAGATTTTATGCTGTTCTTATGAATGAAAAATATTTTTTCCGAGGAGAATTGACACAGTTTGTTATTCTAAACAAGAAAATTTTTATTTACAGAAGGAAGAACCAACCACAAAGCTCAATAACAACTGAGAAAGGGATGGATTTGGATCATGAATTTATCGCTCTTTCTCTTCCGCAGGTTGCCCAGGAATGTGGGACAACATCACGTGCTGGAAACCCGCGAGCGTGGGCGAGATCGTCTTTGTCAAGTGTCCCGCGCTGTTCCGATTCATCATCTCTGAGGACGGTAACTCATTTTCCTTTGTTCCTCTCCTCTCCCCGGCAAAGCCTCGTGGCCAGCACGAGTGCAAAACCTCATTTCAATCCTCAGGGTAAAGGGACATCAAAATCTCTGCAGCTGGGCTCCAGTTCTAAATAAATCGCAGAAAACCAGGATATTTGTGTGTGTGCACAGGAGTGGGAGGGCAGGTGTGAAAAAGCCTTCACGGGCCACACAGCATAAAAATATCCCAAATTCGAACTGCTGAAGGGAATATTCTGCCCCTGAGTCTCGCAGAATTCAGTGGGGACCCAAATCTGTGTCTGGGTCTTGGATAAAACCGTTGGATAAACCAGTTGGAATTGAAATCAGAGCAGGTTCTGCTGGTGCCCGAGGAGAACGTGGGCTTGAGATGATCAGTGAGGCGCTCCCGTGTTGGGGGCCAGGAAGGAATTTGAGATTTCTGGGGTGAGACAGAAGTTCCATCACCCTTTTTTTGAGGTCTGTGGAGATGAGACCTGAACATCCTCCTGCCCCTGTGGTAATTAACCCAGATTGGTTCATTTGCTGCCAGTGCCCACTGCAGACCCCCTAATTAGCGCTGTCCCTTGAGGGGCACGTCCATCGCTGTCCCCCAGGATCCTTTTTCCCCAAGTTTATTTTGCCAATTAATTATTCATTTACAGCCTGGAGTCCAAAATCTGGGTTTTTTTGGCATTACCACACACAGCCCACCATTTCTTGGAGAGAGTGTTTTACACACAGCTCCAGGAACGCTGAAATCCTCATTTTTAATGCATCCATTCCAAGGTGTGCAGGCACAGGCGTCACCAATGTCACCTCACCCATGTCCCACTTAATTAACTCAATTTGACCCATTCCAGGTCTTGAGTAAATGGTTACCTGTTAATGGAAAAAAATTTAAAATAGAAATATTTTTT
>VYZT01006494.1:0-15979 GCA_013400735.1 Pomatostomus ruficeps | reverse complement strand
ACTGTTTAAGGTTGGCAGACCCTAGCGAGAGTTAAAGCCAAAGATCCTAAGGATGTTGCTCTGTTGAATACCCTGAAAGCAGGAATTCAGAATCTAGATGAATTCTGGAGATGAACTGTGGATTATTTTGCCTTCCCATTAAAGCACCCCAGGGGTTTATATATATGGCTAACTTCTGAGTTCACTCAACCATTTTTCTATTTGGTTATTGCTGTTCTTGTTTCACAAAAGAGATCATCTTCTTATAACCTCTTCTACTTCCTAAGGTCAGTCAAAAAATTGCTTACGCATAACCCCTAAACTTGAATTTATAGTATCTGTCCTCCAGTTACCCTGTTATGGATTCACAGACATGCTGCCCAATACACCCCACAGAAACATATGCTGGACTCGCCAGATCATATAAAGGAAGCATTCCCTGCCAATTTCATGCAGATCAATATGACAATGTAGAAAGCATTGATGGAAAATAGACAGATTAATATAAGATTCTATGAGATTGAAACTGAAATTTAGTTTACAGAAAAGAAAAGAAAAAAAAAGCATTTGAATACATTGTATAGACCTCCACATTGGTGGAGAGAAATATTGATAGTGGTGGAAACCTGGCAAGAGGAAGATGACACCAGAGTCCTCAGGCAAATCCTTTATGCAATACACCTGCCTCCTCCAGCCCAAAGATAATACCAAGCATTTATTCAGAAATGGTAGGTACATCAGCAAGAGAAGCAGGAAGAATGCCAGAACAGAAGTTCTTGAGGGAAAGCCAGGACAGAGGAACAGAGTGGGACTAAGAGGGTACCCACTGAAGTCAAATGATTCAACCAAGATTACACAGAAGAAGAGGAGAAGACGGGAAAAAGAGCTAAATATATAGTTCTTTTTACTAGTGACACAAGTGTGGAGTTCATAGTGACCTGTCAATTCCCTCCTGCCTATGCCAGCAAACCACAGAGGAATGGGCCCTTTTCCAGAATAGGCAGCCCAAGAAATAGCATCAGGTAAGAGAAGAACAAAATGGATGGGGTTGAATTAGACAACCTCCAGAGGTCCCTTCCAACCCTAATTATTCTGTGGTTCTGTGAAAATAGAGTGGAATAGTCACAATAAATGTACTGAGCAACCAGCATAGTTGCTGAATCCTGCTGCCTTCCTCAAAACCTTTCAAAAGCTATTACTCTTGAAAAGTAAGCTCTGGTACACCCTGGTTATCCCAAACCACAAAGAAACAATGTCAGCATCATCCATCTCCCCTCCCCAAATCATATGATGTTGCAAACATAGGACAGGTTGGAGTGACTGAACCTGTGTGGCATGAAAATTACCACACAAAAAAATGGCTAGTAAAATCTTCCCCACCAATCCCAAGAGGGGGGCTGTGGAGGAGTCAGCTATTAAATTGAACTTTGCGATCAAAGTACACAGGAGAACTGTTTGGAAGGAAATTTAATTTTGTAAGTTGCTGTCTTGTAGCAATAATCAAAATGACAGCACTGCTGAGAGTTACTCATTTCCTGCAGACTATCTAATTTGTGATTGTGGTAGCAGTACATTTCTAGAACCGCAGTGAAGCATTAGCTGGGGGTTATTTTCCCCTTAATTTTGTCGAGGCAGAGAAGTAGGGATTTCCAGCCCCTTTATTCTGTTTCTAAACATGCATCTTCATTCAGAAACCAAAATTGGACCCTTCTGCCCTATGCAATTACATTTCTACGACTCAAGATGGTTGTTTGTGCTTTTTCCCGCTGATTAATGGCATTCACATTTAAATGGTCACAACCAGCCTTTGAAGTCATTAACACCCCATTAAGATGAATGGGGTAACTTCACACCTTTTGTTTCAGTCTCTTGACTGTGGAACCAACAAAACCGCAGCATATTGATCTGCAGAGTAAAGACTACCTTCGCAGTCATGGAAGGAAAAAATATGGAGATTTAAATACAGCGCTATGCTTCAATATTTGCTGAATAACTCTGGATAATCAACTATCCTGAAATTTCAACACCTGGAGACTCGCTGTCACCTTAGTAATGGGGTAATGACATTTAAACCACTAATGAGTCTAGCACAGTTTGCACTATGATGCAAATAATTGTCAGCATGAAGTCTCCATTTAACATCTTCTTAGAGAAAATAAATAAGTATGTGAAGCCTCTAACTTCTCTGTAAAGAAAACGTCTCCCCAGGTTTAAATATCTGCTGACTCTGATATTTATCCTTATACATAAAACAATAATGTAGTCCCTATTGTATTTCTCTTTTCAGGATGCAGCACTGATACACGAAGTCTAGCTAGAATTAAGTGTGTGTGTGTGAGGGGAGTGTTCGTCACAACGAGTAATTGTAAATAAAACCATATTGTGTCTACAGTAATGTGCATTGTCTTAGCTCAGCTATATTAGTCTTACTCAGCAGAAATGTAATTTACATGGGCTTTTGGAACAGTCTTTCTACACTAGGCTAATTCTGGGTTTTCTGCAGTAACAAAGAATCTAAACTACATACCAGACAAAAAAAAAGTCAACACTCTTTGACCTGGTAAGCCGTGAAAGTTCTCCCATGATCATATTTAAACCAGAGTGCACTAAAAAGCAAATAAGGAACAAAACGGAAATAGCACACCACTCAAATTCTGGCTTTAAGCCATGTGTGGCTCATTAATTTCCTCATAGGAAAAGATGCTTCATCATTACTATAGAAGCAGAAAAATAATACTCATTAATTTCTACAACACTATCTTTCCTTTTTTGCCTCTAGAAAGTAGGAGGCAGACATCCTACATCCCCATGAGAAGCCACCAGATGGTTTATAACAGATCACAGAGATCAATGATTTTTCAGTGCAATGCCCCAGGACTGAATCAGGTAGCGATTTGGGAATGTTGATATAGGAAAGAACTGTTCAGATTGAGTTATGGCAACAGATTAATAAGGCATTTAATTAGTCTGCTTAACATTACTGAGGGACAGTTAGGCATTGTTATTGCTGTTCTAGAGAGACACAAGGAGCAGCAGACAGGAAGGATTTGCCGAGGGCACCCAGCAAGTCAGTGGTGAAAATGTAATCAGGACTTGGAAACTCCTATATTCCTGCTGCCAAGACCAAACAGCCTAATGAACAGCACTCTGCATTGGTTTGCTTTTATAAAGTTGTTCCTTACTCTGGATCCCGTATTTTCAGGTTTTGTCTCTGCCACAGTAGAGCAAAAAACAAATCAGTTTTATCACTGAGCATTTAAAATGCAGTGGACAAGCTGATTGAAAAAAAATCTTAATTTTACTTTCAATAAGAAGAAGTTAACCTATTGCACAGTGCTAAAAGCAGAAAGGCATCTCTGATTTCCTCAGGGGTGATCAGGTAACCTTGCTTAGGCAAAATATCTGACCTTCAAGACTGGTTGTTAGTCCACTTGGGAATTGGAAATTGGATTATTTTTAGTAAACCAGGAGATTCTTCTTATTGTTCCTTAAGTACCTCCACAACATTTCATTCCAAAGCAGTAAATAAATCTTCATTACTGACTGTTACTTTAAAACAATCGTAATGAAAATCATTCTAGTAATTTTCTGAAAATGTTGGTTAGAGAGAGCAATCTGGTTAAATTTAGCTGGTTTGAAGTTTGCTGCTCTGGGATTTAGTGTGTTCTGGATGGAATTAGCTTTGTGTTAATCAGATTTTTTTAATTATTTGTGTTTGTTGGGGTTTCTTTCATTGCTATCAGATACACATCCCTCCAGAAGTATATTTCAGGAGTGCAAATATTTAGACATCATTACTTACCCTTCACATTAGATTTAAATAAGGACAATATGAATCCAAAAGCTCCTATTTCCCAACTGTTTCAAAACCCTTTTTCCCCTCTGTGAAACATGAAGAGAATCAATATTTCACAGCAAGTCTATATAAAACACAAAAAGGCTACAAGCCATGTGAAGTGTGGCTACATTTGGGCTAGAGTTTTGACATTATTTGAATAGAGAAATCTGGAGCATTTCGTCTTGATTATAAAACCCTGAGGAATGCCCTGGGTGTTTCACCACATGCTAAGAGAGATGATGGTAGAAAACTGGCAGAAGTTCTCTCTTCCCACCCAGTTTAACTGATTCAGACAGGGCAATTTTGTTGGAAGAGTCTGCTGGCAATCAATATGTCTCAGCTTGCTCCTATGTGCCTTGCTGAGAAGAGAGAGAGCTGTTGGAAAAGAATCAAGACATGAAACTTTTTCTACTCTAGTTTAAAGCTTATGAAAGCAAATGATCTCCAAGGCACTAATCCTTTCACCTTGGTAAACATGCAACGAATCTAAATGGAAGAAAAACAGAAGGACTCCTCCCTACTCCTTCTCCTTCTGCAGCAACACTGAGTCTTGCAGGCTGCACGATGGTATCTGCCTTGCCAGTCCACTGCAGCCATCTGTAAGGCTCAAATTTGTTAGAAGAAAAAAAATAAATAAATAAAAAAGAGAAAAGACAAAAAAAGAATTTCAAGAGAACAAAGGAAAAGGAAGAATATGCTTTATCAGACAGAAAACCAGCACTTTGCCCTACATGAACAAGAACAGGTTTGACAAATGTGAATCTTTTCTGGCAGCGTATTGTTACAGCTAGTGACAGGCACCCATTCTCCTGATCTCCCTGTCTTTCTTGGCATAATTCCGTAAGTAAGTAAAGGAGTGTGGCTTTGAACAACAAACAACTTGAGATGTTACTTGTTCCTAAGTAATTATTTAGCAGAGTTTCCTTATTGACCAAATATTTTTGTACATGCTATAAACAAACCTGGCTTACTGAGCCCTGGAGGCAATAAACACAATCAGGATTTTTGTGTGAGGTATTTGTTTACTTACTTAATAATATTAATGGATTATCAGTAATTTAATCTGGCAGCTCAGATAACAGTATACCTCTCTGGAAACTTAGCATCAGGTCAAAGTAGAAAACTTTCTCTTTGTTCCCTTAAGGAACAAACAGGGTCCTTAAAAATACCATTTTGTGTATAGCCTCCTAAGGTTATAGTGAAACAAAAGAGTAGTGAAATTTACAAAAGCTCTAGTCAAGTATATTATACTTGGATTTTAATCAATAACACTGCATGTTTCTTTACTGAAGCTGTATGTTAGCAAACCATCCCTGTCTGTCTTAGAAACACTTTTCTAAGAGCTGCCAGTCCACTCTGCCCTTTTCTAAATCCATCGATTTCTTAGGAAAGATGGCTAGGTATCAGTTGTTTGCTGGCTAAATGATGCAGACCATGACCTGGTGCTCTGGCTTAAATCACCATGTGCTGCCTGTGATGACAGGCAATTGAATCATAGAATCATAGGATGGTTTGGGTTGAAAGGGACCTGAAAAATCATTCCGTTCCAACCCCCTGCCAAGGACAGGAACACCTTCTACTAGAGCTGGTTGCTCCAAGCCCCATGCAATCCCCCTTCCAGGGACGGGGCATCCACATCTCTAGGGAGCTTGTGCCAGTGCCTCACCACCCTGACAGCTGAAGGTCGGTCCCAAAAGTTCAGCACCACATGAACAGGAAATGGAGAGTCAGATTAGCTTGAAAGAAGTACTTGTCCAGTATTTTACATGATAGCTGATCTATCACATTTTTCTTCTTGGTATTGGTTTGTGATAGAACATTGGTCGTCATAGTTCAAGTTAAATTTCTCCACATTTTAGCTTTTTCCTTAAAAAAATACATATCTCTGAGGGACAAAGAGGTGTTCCAGACCTGCTAAACTATATCTATCTGATTCATTCAAAGCCAGAAATATATTGATGCAGCAGGCCAAATTCAGCAAAATCCACCTAATGTGTGGTAAGAGGCACTCCTCTGCACCAGACATATTCCAGCAAATAGATTTCCTCCTAACACTGTGCCAACAGGGAGCCTGCAGGGGAGCAGTAGGAGTCTCTGTTTTCTGTCATGAGGCTCTGGTTAAGAGCATTTTTAGATGCTCTTTCATGCTTCCCTTGCACCAGTTGATCAAATATAAGGATTTTATTACCCCACTGCAGTGGAACTGTGGCATGTAATATAAATAAAGAAAAAATAAATGGAGCAATTGATAATACAAGTGTAGGGTTATTGGCTAGGCTATATCTTCAGTCCCTACATATCTCACCTAGGCTGCAGTTAGATTTGTCTGCCTCATATTGCTCTCTAAGTGCCATTTCCGTGACTAGTAGTTTACTCCGGAGTTTCAGTTAAAAAGCACAGCCTGTTTTTTGTGAGAAACGTGTGTGAATTTTCCTCTTCAGACATTCAATGAGTTAAAATTAGCTGGTGCAGAAAGTCAGTAGGAAGTTCTCTGTCTCATCTGAACTCCATAACCTGGGGTAAAGCCTGAGATCAGGAATGACATTCTCCGTTCATTTGCATTGCATATTTAGGGAGCTTGCACAGGTCAGCACACAGCAGGGAAAACTTCTGTCCCGGACACCAGCCATGTGACTACAGAAGAGTCACCAGTACTCTCCCCAGAAGTAATATTTCAGGAGCCTGAGTGAACAAGGCCCACAGCACAATCTCAGCCTCCCTAACCAGCCTGGAAATTCTTCTGTGAGCCTTAGTGCAGCACAGCCATGCAAACCCTACTGCTCCTTCACCTACATTAAAAACAAAGGAGCTAGGCAAAGACTGTTCTGTGGGCAAAATGATAAAAACAAGCCATTGGTAGTTCTTACAACTAGCCACTCTCTTTCAATGTGTACTTGAAAATATTTTCCTTGCTGTTCGAGGGCATGAAACCACAACAAAGGTACTCAGTATTTGCTTGTAAAGCATATGTACACACAAAGAGCCTGAGACTCCCTCTGTGTCGTCTGAAGTCCTGGAACCGTGCTTAATGCAATCTGCATGCTGAAATACCAAAGCATGCTTGGACTAGCTGAGAGAGACAATTAGGAGTTTCCTCACTTTGTTGCTTCATCAAACACTTTAAAGGAATTTAGGGGTTTTTTTTTTTCCCCCTGCAGAATGAAAGTGTGAAATGCTCCCCACAAATGCTGACTAATTCCCAAAGCTATTCACAAAAATCATCCAATCACCTGGTTTTGAGGGGAGAAAAAGGCAAAGAATCAGTTCTGGAACATGTAGAAAATTTGTCTACAACTCGGATAGGATAATGTTCTATGACATTACTACTATGATGATACCAGTATTACAGTAAGCAGGGGGGACTCCGCCCATGATCTTACTTCAGGGCATGGCACTGGCACATAATCCTTTCAATGTAACAGTGACTACTTGTAATGGTGAACCAAATGGCTCTATTTATCTTACTGTGTTTGGAGGAAGAAAAGGAAAAAAACAGTGTTCAAAGAACTTAATGAATGTAAATGTTTCTTTTATGCTGAAGATTTAATTATTTAGATACAGATGCATTTAATCAAATTTTCATCTATCATATCACAATAACCTTGGAAGTTTCATTCAAAATACAGTAATGTGATCCATCTACCCCAGTATTCCGTCTCCAGTGGCCAGCATCAGAAGCTTCTGAGGTAGGCAGCTGTTAGGATATCTCTGCCCATGACAGAATATCTACATCACCCTCTCCCAGCAATGGTTTATTCTGCCCTTAATAGCCAATGAAAAACACAGAAGTATAAGATTTTCTGTTAATATAAAAGTTCCCAGATTTTAAATTATGGTTTATATCTATATCAAGTTAGTTTTTTAATCCCTAATTGTCTCTGATTTGCTACAATAGCCCATGCTATTGTTGAGAGCTAACTGCAAGACGGGAAGAAAAGTGTTTCTTTTTCTGTGTTGAATTTGCCATCTTTGAAGGACACTGAGTGGTGCCTTGGTCTTGTAATTTTTTCTGGCCCTTTCAAACTTGGCTACTTCCCCACTCATTTTGCCCAAATATTTCAGAGTCTGAACCAAACGACAGACTTAGCAGCATGGTTAGTGCTCAGGAGCCTACCGAGCTGCAAGAAAGAAAAAGAAAAGCAGGAGTAACCTGTTACTTACCACATCAGAAGTAGTTGAAAGGCAACACAACTAAGATGACACTAAATAGTGAAGGATAAAACACAGCAAAAATGCAGGAAAAGCTAGTTTTAGGAAGCATATTGCCAGGAAAGGGGAGATAACCCTGTTAAAGTATGGACTCTTTCTTGCTTCACTTGTGCTGACAGAGGAGGTAAGAATGAGAGGAAATTGAAGAGTTGTCCCTCAGAGACAGCTCAGTTGAGTGAGTAGGCAGGGAACCATCTATAACTGGAAGGAAAAAATCAAAAGACACAAAGCCAGATGGTTTGACTCCAGGACCATGGGTTCTTCTAGCAGAGACCAACCCTTGCACATTGTTCCTCTCCAGCACTCAGTGTCGCCCATTTCCCAGCAATTCTAGACTAAATTCTACTCATCAGTGCTCCCACTTCAAGACTTGATATGAGAGTTGTAGAGATTGATGACTCAGTCTGGTCTAAAGATATTAATATGAATGATCTTTTTTCTCTCCTACAGAAATCATAGAATGTTAAGGGGTTGGAATCCACCTTAAATATCATCTAGTCTCAACCCTCCCTGTCATGTGCAGGGACACCTCCCACTAGACCAGGTTGCACAAGGCTTTATCCAGCCTGGTTTTGAACACTGCCAGGGATGGGACATCCACAGCCTCTCTGGGCAACCTGTTCCTGTCTCACCACCCTCAAAGTAGAAAATTTCTTCCTAATAGCTAGTATATTTTTCCTGTCTTTCAATTTGTACCCATTTTTCCTTTTCCTATCACTACAGTTTCTGATGAAGAGTCCACTTCCTTGTGCCGTCCTTTCCCTCTCCCTGTTTCCTGTAGGCCCCCTTTCAGATACTGGAAGGTTGCTATGAGGTCTCCACACAACCTTCTCTTATAAATACTCTTTAAAGTATTAGAAACATGATTTATATAAAAAGAAATGTAATGGCTAGACTAAAAGATAGATTATTTTTCTAATTTGCATTGAAAGCAGCGTATATTGAATATATTCAATATATTACCCTTCTGCCAGTACTCCCTACAATCTGAGCTAGTGTTCAGCAAAGTTTCTAAATTACTGGGAAGACTGTAGAGAATGATCCATTTCCTTATGTTTTCCAGCAGCCATGCCAAAATCATAAGTTGAAGCAAGTCACTTAAAACTACAAAACGTGCTGCAACTAGTGGAAACTTTTTGGAAACACAACTTTAATTATCAGCTAAGAGATTGCAGTAAGGAGTTTGTGCCAAAAGGAACCTTCCATTTGAGTGCAGCTGATGATGTGATGAAGGACAGCTGACAAATTGCCTCTGAGGAACAATTTCTCTTCCACTGAGGCCAGTTAGGGCATAGGAAAACATTTGGAGAATCTATTCCTTGCTCAGTCCAGTTTTCTTTATGGAGCCACAAAATAAGTTCACACCATAGTTTTGAAACCCAAAAACTGCAGACCAGGCTCTAAGGGTGGGACACATTGGTCTGTTTTGGACTCTGATGTGTCACTTCTGGGAGTGCCAGGAATGGGTTTGGGCTTAATTGCCCCACACAGATAGGTGCTACTGCCTTCTGAAGGGAAGAAACAACACAGCAGTCAGGAAGACAGACTGTTAAAGGGCATTTGTCCATAAAATCCCAGAAACAAAACAACATGCCCAAACCTGACTTAAACAGAAAGCTCGGATCACAAAAACTGTATCAAACTGCATCCTCACCAAGATTCAGAAGGGGTTTCCCCCACACTCTAATGAAAAACAGCTCAAGTTCTGAATATTTTGTGGGAGCAGAGGCACAGCTCCCAGCACACCATTCGGTGCAAACTCCCCATCCCAGTGGATTTTGCAGCTGCTGGCCCAGACCACTGACCAGCCAGCTGCGATTCCCAGCTGTGTTGCAGCACCAGGCAGCACAAACATCCCTGTTTACCCGGGGGCCTCTGCCTCACCAGACTGCGCCAGCCTCTGCTTGCCGTGAAAGAGGGCACACAAACTTCCCTGGCCCAGGGCAGGTGTCCCTCTGGGCACATACCCATCCTCTGGCAGCAGGATTTCTTCTGTCCAGCAGGCAGGACATCCCTCACAGGCTTCTCCCTCAGTAAGCCCACCCAGTCTCTGCTCCTCCTCTTACCAGGAAGGGCACATGGGTAAGAGGAGAAACCCTTCTTATGATGACATATTTCATACTCTACACAAACAGGTATTTTTGTTTGGTTCTTTGTTTAATTAGTGGTTACTACCTAAATTTCCACAATCATGTTATCATTAAGATATTTAGCAGGCCAGACATATTCACAACATTGAGATTTTTGATATTGTAGATAGAGGTGGGGTGAGATTTTCAATTGCATATGGAAATTTATTTCCATTGATACCACATGGATATAAGCAGCAGAAAATCCTACTGTCTGTCTGCATTTTTAGCTGCTAAATACCTTTAAATTCTGGTTCTTAAGGGCCAAGACTAAAATCCCAGATCTGTTTAAATCTGTTACAAATTTCCATTGATTTCCACAGTCACATAATTTCTTCTTAAATCTATATTCAAGCATCTAAAGTGTCTGTTTTAATAAGTATTTAAATCCCTAACAGTTCTCATATTTAGGTAAATGTGGATTCTAATGTAAATTTTGAAATTTAGCAGCAGATCCATGTTTTTAGAAACCTTGCCTGTAATCATACATGTGACAATTTTCATTATTTTAGTCATCTTAAAAATACAGAATACCCAAATATAGACCATCTTTTGAACATTAAAATAGAGTAAAAATATAATGTGTTGTACTCCTGGACATGTAGTTTTCTCCTTTTTTGCAGGATAACACATGATACAGATTAGCACTTTCTGCAGCAAGACCGCATCTGCAGAGTCTCATAAAGGTTCTTTTGGAAAGTTGCAAATTTGATCTGAGTTCAGTGTAGAGTGTAAAGGTAAGAATAATAACATGGCAAGTATACAAAACTTATCACTGGAACAGCATGAGTGCTACAGGATAGATTTGAAAACATTTTCACCATATTGTACCTAGATCTGGGGCAGCACAGCATGAGCTGGTTTTGTAGCTCACATGACTTCTTTAGTAAGACAGTAAAACATTCCCACAACTTAAAAAATAAATAAAAATATATTTTTAAAAAAAAGGAAAATAAGAACAATGGAACACTTGAAACAGCCAAGCTACTCTAGTAAATAGATATTGACATTTTTAAATGAATGTGGGTTTTTAATAATTGATTTTAAAAATTGCTCTTGGTCTCACACCTATGTTGCAGTTTCTGTCCAGATCAGTTTTTACAGCTGAAATAACTCCCGAACTATAAAACTCATAACAAGACCAGTCTCAGATCCTAAACAGCAGCCCTATGATGAGGTTCTACTACAAAGAGAAGTATAGAAGCCCTAGGATTACTGCAATTGCCTTTGTTTGCTTACAGTCCTATACAAAACAAAACCCAAAAAACCCCACTGAAGATAAATTCATTACTGTTGCTTTCCTCCTGTAGAGCATTAATAGGTTTTAGAAATGAAACTCTTTTATTAATTTGATTAAGTCAAAGGAAAATCCAAGGTTTCCATGAATAATTCAGATTAACATCATATCTTCAAAGGTCATATGTAAAACATTATTATACGTCAAAGGTTCCTCACAGTCTAACGTACATTTAATTTTCAATAATGTTGATTTATTGTTTTATAAAGCAAAATAATAAATATAATAAATTACCCTTATATTTTCTGATCTCAGTTACTATAAAATAACTGCTGTAGTTTTACATTTTCAGTGTGAAATATTAAATACATAAATCAAAACAAGATTATTTTTCATCTGGAGCTAGCTGGAAACTGGTTTCTGAAACTGACAAATTCATTTTAGATAAAATGAATGTTTTAGGAAAAAGATCTTTACTGAGTCCATAGCATCTCTAAAAGAAGCAAGAATTCTGTATTCTAATATCCTGCTTCAGTTGGCCTTCCTGTGACAGGTGCTGAATCTTGCAAATGCAGTGGCTGAAAGCAGCTCCAAGTTTCTCAGAAGTTCCAAGTTTCTCCTGTTCTCCTTTCCAGTATTCTCCTCACTGCCTTTGCCTGCTCAAAGATCATTCTCTTCATGGTGCTCAGCAGCATTGCTGCTAGGCTGACATCCTTCTTACCTGAAAATTCTGTTAGGAGATGTTTGTATACACAAATATGTATATCTATATACGTACATATGTATGTAGGTATGTAACCATCCCGAAAAATAATTGTTCACCAAGGACATTAGGAAATAATAAGAACTATTCTGATGTGTAAAAGCAGATTCAGCTGGTTTTGCACTGTTGTTGTCTCAACAGAAGCTTCATTGAGAGCTAGAAATACTGTTTTGCATCCCTGATTAAAAAGAGTAAATCTAATTATAAGGAATCATTATAACATTTAAATACCTTTCAGCTCTTAGTGCACTTAAACATTCAACCACAAGAAGCTTTTAAAAGGAGTGATGATACTAGACTACTAAAGAATTTCAGGGTGCATGAGTGAATAGGAAGGGAAGAAAAACAGGATCTACCTGAGGCTAGACATTAGACTGTTCCAGAAATCAGGACCATCCCATCAACTACATGCTCACCTCAGGGCCTTGCTTGAAACCTGGGACAGATCAAATTTTGACAGCTTTTCAGGTGTGGAATTCTGCTTGTGGCCTAAACAACTTTTTTTTTTTCTTATTTGCGATTTTAAGACAGTTTTATGCTTAGCAACAATACACTAAAAGTACACCTCAGCAACATAGTGTGGAAGAAGCCAATCAAACAGCACCTTTTTATCGATTTGCTTACCTTTCCTTCTGAAGAGATAATGCTGGATTTTCCTTGTTCAACACATTTGAGAAGTACTTGCATGAACACAAAGGAAAAAAACTGATAAAAGAAAGTGTCTAGCATGGGCCAGTCAGATCTTTTAGCTTGGATTGTTTGTTGTGGGTTTTTGTGCGTTTTTGGGTTCTTTATTTCAGCCTAATTTCTTTAATTTTAAGAACCAAGGAAAAAAAATCTCAAGCTCATCTAAGCTGTTATGGAGATGTATATCACATCCACAGGTTCCTGAGGGGGTGTCCCACAGCTAAACGTTTCCGTAGGCTGCTTGGTAGCTTACTGAGTTACTTACACAGACAGGAAATCTTTCAAGCATGTTTTTCAATTTTCATTTACTTCTAAGAAGATAACACCAAAAAAGCATTTACGAACAGAGAAGAAAATAAAATTTTGCTACTGAGTTTGCTACTTGAGGAAGAACTACTGTTGGAATTAATATAAATGTTCAGCAACATTACTTTTGTTATTGCAGTTTACTTCCTTAGCCTTTATTTTGTAGGTGTGTTTCAATAGCTCTGCTGCTAGGTGCATTTAAATTCTCAACTTATCATTTCTCTTCATAATTGAAAATAGATCTTACAGGAAATTAACTTATATTTGCAGTATTTTAGTATTGGGACAGCAGGATATTCTTTTCCCTTTTGAGTCACTGGGAGACAGAGGCAACTGGATGTCACAAATTAATTAAACTCAGACAGCCAGGAACTTCATTAATGGTACCTGTAATTCTCTGTATTGATGCAGAGCCAAATCTCAAGACCTTGATGTGACTCTCATTAAGACAGAAATCCACTCAGGTAACTAGAAATTTTATTTGCTCAAGACCTAGGGAAGGGTTTCAATTTGGCATGTTGTGGTTTCAGTCCTTCAGCCAAACCCTTCCAGACTGAAAAGGCAATGAATCTTGATATCATCCAGTTATTTGCAGACTAGTTTGATCTGACAAAAGAGATGGCATGAAATCTGGACTAAAACAAAAGAGCAATGCACAAAATATACTGGCTGACAAGTCTCTTTTCTCATAAATGTTCCACAACTAAGCTATTTTAAATTTTTTATTCTTCTGGAGTCAAAGTATCCAGTAAACCATGAGTAGCTTGCCCACAGAAAATATTAAATGAACAGCTATAGAAAACTATGACCAAATAGAGAAAAAAAAAATGAATCTGGCTATTAGCTTTGGCAAGTCCATCTTAAATTAATATGAAAAGACACAGCCATTAGCTTCAGTTATTCAGTGTTGGAATCCCGCTGGATGCTTCAAGGGGGTCAGTGATACCACAATGGCTGGAAAAAGGCAAGCATTCACTGCCATGTGAGGCAGAGATGGAGCATGTAAATGATCCCAGAATTCATTTTCTCTGTCTTGCATTTCTCTTTATGCCATAAACCGTTCCCTGCCTGTCATTTCCCAGTAGGTCATATCTAGAGGAAATATTACATTTTCCTTCCATTTTCTTTTAAAAAATGAGAAAGTGTACCTCTACTAATCAGCAATTACCTCAGAGAAGCAGAAAAATGGATTTAGAGGATCAATAAATCCATTGACAAAAAATCATAGGATTCTAACTCCTCTAGAATCCTATACTAAGTTGCATGGTTGTTTGCTTCTAAATTCCCTTGGAAATTCTAGTCCAAATCATCCTCCATAAAATTTATCAAATCAGCAATTGTGTGAGATGACTTTAAAAAGTACATTGAACACAGTAATTTATATGTACAGTTAAGCAACAGTCTTTGTTTTGTTCAACTCTAACCATTTGCAATTTAATATTGTATGACTGCAGCACACTGTGTGATTAGAAAAGTATGTATATATTATGCATACACAGACTCATCGTAAGCAACCACAAGAAAATAATTGTATTGCAACATGCTATCTCATCCAAATTTTTAAGAAACTCAAAGCAGTTTTCTTTCTTTCTCTCTTTTTCTTTCTTCCTTCCTTTGCTTCCTTCCTTCCTTTTCTTCTCTTTCCTCCTCTCTCTTTTCTTTTCTCTTTCTTTCTTTCTCTCTTTCTCTTTTCTCCTTTCTTTCCTCCTTTCTTCCCTTGCTTTTGACTGCTATCTTCTGCTGACTTCAAAGAAGGAAAAGAAAGGTGAACAGCAATTTTCTTCTGCATATATAAACAGTTATTGAGGAATCAGATCATCTCCATAATGTAATTAACTTTATCACGTTTAAGTTCAGCAGTTACTTGTTGTTTCTAAAAATCACAGTGCTCCTGTAACTGTCACTCAAAACGTTTTCCTTTCATATTTGACAGTTTTTACTTTCCTGCTTCATGGATATGTCTTCATATATTTAAAATAGTGAGTTCTTATTGATTCTCTGTGATTAATTTTGAATTTTTATGTCCTCCTGTTGTTTTGAAATTTGTTTTAAATGTAGCATGAAGCTATCAAAGGAAAGACAACATTAAGTACACATTGAACAATGCATATCTGTCAAGGTTATGAAAATGTGAGTCAAATCTATGAAGCCCAAGAGAGGATAGTTTACAAATAGGTGAGATGGAGATCAGATGTAAAGAACTTAGAGAAAATAGAAAAATTTATGTCCCAAGGCTTTGGAACATGCAGAATTGCTGTAATACCTTTTTTCTGCTGCAGCATGTCTATGTTGAAGTAGTTAGAGTGAGAAAAAGACTAATGGACTACACAGGAAAGAAAAGTTATGATAAATTGAAAGTGAGGAAGTGAATGAAGATGACAGTTCCTAAAGAGCAACATATAAGGAGCTGTAAATTATGAGCTAATCACTTAACAAGAGAGGAGAAAACAAGCTGACTACAGGATAGTTTTATGAGGGAGAAGTCCCAGTGGAGTAGATCCCAGGACAGGCTGCCAACCCCAAACTATCTGGAAGCCTTAACCCATCTTGCAGAGGGTGTTCTCTGTCTCCCACAACCGTCATCTCTTGTTAGGCACCTTGGACATAAAGCCAATGCCTTTGTTTGAACTCGCTAGGATCAGTCTGGCAGGGTTTACAGAAAGGCATTTGTAACCCGGGTGTGAGAAAGAAGGACCCATTGAAGTGGAATGGTGTCATGTGCCTTGTCAAGTGACTGGGGTGGAGAGTGACCAAAACTCATTTACAGCTGTGCACATACATTTTACATGTGTATGAGAGAGAGAGTACACCAGGAAAACCATTATTATTAT
>VYZT01006490.1:15668-44481 GCA_013400735.1 Pomatostomus ruficeps | reverse complement strand
GGATTAAGGATTCTTACATGATTTAAAGACAGTAACAAGCTCTTGAAAATATAATGTTCATAGTTCCAAAAGCCTCAAACAAAGAAAATGCAGCTTACTTAGATTCTAACTTATCACATACTTTATCCCATTGTTTCAAGTTATATCTTCTGTACCAGTGAAACCTTATTTTGTCTTTCTGGAATTAAATTCTCTTTTCCCTAAATACAGTCATGAGACCATGGCCTACTAAAAGCCATCAGTGAAACATGATTCATAAGAGAAGTTGTGGGGAGAGTCCACTTAATTCAGGAGATCTGTGCCCCTGCAGAAGCTTCCAAATCACCCCTTCAGCAACAACTCTGCTATTCTAATAATATTTCTGAAGATAGTATTCATTTGTACCTCTGCTGTACGTACATCCATTCATTTCTGTCTGCAGATCAGTGTTTAATCAGCACAAAAAGGCATATAGTTGAATTTCTACAGCCCCTTAGTTCCTAGTCAAAAAAGCTCTTACACAAGTGTCTTAAACTTTATATTAGTATCCAAATAAGGTTTAAAATCATACACCCTTTATCAGGTATTTGAACATTCCTGGCTAACCTCACTTTAATGCTTTCTTATTTGTCTGATGCTTTAAATTATCTTCCTGTGTTTGAAGAGATTATCAGAGAACGTGTTCAGAAAACTTCCTCCAAAAACACATCTGAAAGAGAAAAAAAAGCTTAAAAAAGGAAAATTAGAAACTAGAATTATGAATTTAAATGGATTTAATGGGAAACAGTAACTAATGAAAACTCTAACTAATGTGAAGAGCATAGAGACTTTTACTTCTAGGAGGCTGTGCTTCAGTTTGAGTCCAGATCAGTCATAACTAGCTACGTTAGGCCTGTGTAGGATAAGTGTGTGGTCTTGCATGTGAACAGATGTTGATATTTCAGAAGTCTACACTACAACTGCAACTAATTAATACCATGCTGGAGATCACAGCAAGGAGGCAAGTGACTGAGATGACTTGGAGACTAAACTGTCCTCTGACCCAGGAGATGACTTTGCCTGTGGCAGCTGACATAGTCATCATGAAGAAACTTGCTGTCCTCTGTACTATATGCATGCTTTGGGTAAACAGAGAAATTACACATTTTTATATTCCAGAGGCCTTTAATGGTTGTTAAACTTGTATAAACAGGATATGTAAGAATGCTAAACTCCAGTATCCTTGCCTTGTTTTCATGCAACTCTATTGATGTTAATGATTTGCATAGTTAAAGTAGGGTTGCCAGATCTTGAAAAGCAAATTAATTATAAATCCTTATTTTTAATGATGGTTATCAAAGTCCCATGGATACTTTATCTCAATTTAAATTTATGGTGCTTTTTCAAAACCCATATGTGTACAGAGAGGTGGAAATTGCAGCACCTTAATAGAGATCCCTTTGTATGCAGAGACATGAAATGCTGAAATTATATGTCTGGAATACCTGCTCTTTTAGGAAAAAAACTTACAGTCTTGTGGAAGATTTCAATGTGGAGAAATTAAGGTGCTTGACTAAATAATTTGTGTACAGTTCCATACAGTCACTTTCAAATTTCGGACCTATTTCAAAAAGTAATAGATGTATAGGATACCACACAGATAGCAGTTCATTGTTCTGCCAGTGTATTAAATTTCAGCTTGCTCATTGGAATCTGAGGTAACTTGTGACATTTCCAAGATGGCAGTGAGGTGCTGTCTGCCAGTGGAAAGCAGATGTGTGACAGAAGAGGAGCTGAGTTTCTGTGTTAGATTAGATTACAGGCTTCTCCCCGCTTAGGCCATTGACTGTCTTAAGGAAAGGTTAATAATTGCCTGTCTCAGAGCTGCCAGGATAAGGTATGCAATTCTAAATGCTGTGAGACAGCAGATGTATGCATGCATAAAGTCACTGTGCAAGTTTTTTAAAAATAGTTAGGAGTATGAAGTGACTTTCTGAAATCTTCTTAAGCAATCTCAGTTTTGAGGATGGGATTTTCAAACCAATTTGGAAAATGTTGGTCATTGCATGTAAATGATGCTAAAAAACCATAAAGTTACTATCTCTGACATTATTTGATTTGATCTGTAAACATGCAAACCCTTATTTCATTCTACTTTGAAATGGTTCTTCAGTCATGACAGTAATGAGAGACAATAGGTCCCCAAGTCCCTGTTTTGCCCATGGAAGAGTGTTTCTTAGTGTTTTGTATTTGGTTTTTTTTTTTTCATTCGGACAGTTTGGGGAAAGTTTGCTTACCTCTGTGTGAACATGCTTTGCCCTTTCACATCAACAGTGACCAAAGATACACATAAACACCAAAATGCAATAGATTTATGTGTGGTCTGAGTCCAGCACTTCTATTGGTGAACCACCCTGAGGTCCTTGTGCAAAGTGCTGATGATTTGTGCAGTGCTGGCTGGTCATCAGCCGTGGTTTTTGGGTTCTGTGGCAAAGTACTTCAGAAAATAGCAAAACAATGTAACCTTTTTAATGCTCTGTAAGTGGGAAAAGAGAAAGTTCTCAAGTGGTGAATTTCTTTGTTAAGACTTGAACCACATTTACTGTGCAGGACCATTTTAAAATACTGCTGGAAATAATTTCTCTTTATTACCAAACAGGACAAACTGGGACAGCCATAAATGGACAATCTTATCTTTAAACACTGCTTTCCCAGTACCGTTTTCTTTACCCATTTGAGTTTTCAGAAAGAGCAGGGAACCATAACCACAGGAGTCCTCAAGCAATTCTTTGTTGTAAATCATGACAGTAAAAGCATTTTGATATGCACAAAAGCATTACCTTTCCTGTGTGTTTAAAGATTCAAACAAATTTTAAAATGGATTTAACTATCCAGTGCAGGTGGGTGCTTTCAGTTTTTATTTCTCTTGTAAGCTATCAGGAAGTCAGAAGCCCTAAAGCTTTCACAGATGCCTAAAGCTTCCTTTTTAAAGTGTGTGTATAAAGATGAAGTCAAGTTTGATAGATCTGTGACACTGAAGGCTTGTCAAATTATAAACCTTCAGTGATAAAATACAGAATATTGTATCATATTTAACAGTGCAAAAATAATTGACCATTTCTAATGGCAATGGTATGCTTTACCAAAAACTGATAATAATGGACATAAGGGTACAAGAACGCTGGTTTTATGGTAGGTCCATCTGTAGAGCCATCGAATGGAAAAAATTATTATTTTCAAACCCCTGCAAAATACATTTTGGATTTTCAGATTGCCATTACTACACTTCATATCAGATTTTATAACTTTGTTATAAAATATGTGCTGGGCTGTTTTTCTGAGGTTAGATCTGACACTGTAAGTCTGGGTCAGTGCCATACACCTGGCTTCTGCGTTATAATTTGAGCTTTGAGATGGAAACCAGCTGAGTATCATGTTTTAGGGTACATCACTGTTTACATGGCATATGTTTATTAACTAACTTTTGGTATTTCTTTCTGAATATCAAATCAAGCCCATGGAGCAACAGAAGTCAGTAACTTAAACCGGTTGTGTCTTACCAAAAGCTCATTAAAATCCATGAAAAAATTCTCATTGACTTCAGCACACTTGGAAATAGTGACTTTTAACTAAACATTGAGCAAAACTCTACTCTTGTGTTTCTGAGATATCTAGATTTTTGGAAGCAATTATACATGGGAGGTGAGTATGCCTTTCACTGAAAATTGTTGTTCGGCTTAAAGAAAAAGAGGAGAATTTTATTTATTTATTTGGGGGATTTTTCTTTGTTTGTTTATGCTCTGGGTCACCACAGCAAGATAACTAAAGGGTCCCTAAGATTCAGAAATAACATATGGCAGTTGCTGGGGTTAAGCAACAAAATGGGTTTGATTGTACACAGTTAGTCATCTGCTGGGTTACATCCCATCCTTTCCAACAGAGGAGCCAGAGAGAGAACAATTGGGTGGAAAAGATAGAAACAAAAGAGCCAGAGATGGCCCTGAGGCTGCCCTGTTTAATTGGTGTGTGCATTTTGGATACACATAGACACTGTTCCCTCTTGCTCGCATGCATTCATTATGCTGCACCTCTCAACATTTACTCAAGTGCGTTGACTACGTGTTACCATGCAAGGATCAGGACAGGAACGGTAAAACTTTTGTCACTTCCAGATGCTAATCTGTCTACAGAAGTTTCATTAACTGCTGCTGTTAGCTGGTTTTGATTTTTCTCTCTTTTTAAAAAATAATATATAACATCTGAGCAAATCAAGTGTTGTATATCTTCACCCAGTTTAACTGGAAAGAAGGTGTGGGCTTAAAGTTTACATACAAGTAGTAGTCACTGTATTGTGAAAGCCTTTATTTTAATCTGTGGCAATGAAGATAGAGCATATGTATAAGCCTAACAATTTAAATTTTATTGACAGGATTCTTTGCGACTTACAATGTTTTATGCTGTTTATTGTGCTCTTGTTTTCCTTACTAATACATTCTTTGCTGATGCTTTTCCGAAAATTCTTTGAAGATATAGGCTTTTACTCACCAGCAATTTAAACTCTGTAGTTGTGACCCTTGACCTTGCTTCAGAGGTAATTCTGAAGCTAGGAAGACCAACAGTAAATAAATAATATTGTCCCAAAATAGTGTTTAATTATAAAGCTAAGCAGAAAGAATATTTGTACATAAAAAGCACATTTTGCTGCTCCCTCCTCATCTGCTGTCTCCCTTCCTGCTCAAGACCACATGTTGTCTTCTCCTGCCTATGGCCAGCACTGATGCTTGACAGACAGCTGGATAGATTCAGCTTGCCCATCATTGCAGTAATCATTTCTCTCTGGTTGTCAAGCTGGTTTCTGCTGTATTGAATTACATTTGTTCAGCAAGGTGGGTGATGGCTATCCAGTTTTGGAGAAAACTCGTGGTGGCAGAGTTATAGGAGTAGGTGACAGAGATGAAGAGAACAAGACGTAATTCTATAGTGTATCATGTGATTTAAGCCTCATGTATGTCTGTGGTTTAATTGCCACAGTTTAATTTCCTACATGTAATGTTCTTTATTTGCTATATAAGCTAAAGAAACGTGGAGAATTCTATCCATACATCACACATCAATTTTTGATGTTATCTGTCTACCCATCTCTTTAGTAATTCTTATTTTCATTTTCTGTTTTTATGTGCATCAATATAGAAATTTAATATTAATTTATTGTAGTAGTATTGAATCTAATCATCTTTCTAAGCAAAAATAAAGAGAATTTGAAAAAATATCAGTATTTTAGTAACTTAAAGTAAGCTTTCAGCTTGATTGAAAAACTCTAAAGATTCATGGGCTGTGAGTAAATTTCCCTTATTGGGGAATCAGACACTGTACTATGAGATTTAATGAGATGTTTTAACCGCCTTTAAGCTTCTTGATCTTGCTGCAGGACTTGACTCCTGTCAGAACATAATCTTTAGAACTGTGAGTCCCAACCACAGCATGCACACTGCAGCGGCACACAGGCGCCTTGGCTCCCAAAAAGACTGTTTACTTACAGGTTATTTTTTCTCTTTCTGGAGGGATTTTAATTGTGTCCTAACTGCTATTCAAAGTCTTCTTACAGATATTCTTTTCACAAATACAAGCTCAGCAATATCTTGAAAATGAGGCCTTAAATAGTGGCTTTTGTCAAAGTTGCTACAAAAAAATTAGGGTATAATGAGCTTATATAGGTAGCTTAGAGTACTGAGTGTGCTGCAGTATTTTTTCCCAGGTAGAGTTTGATGATGGTTGAAAAACTCATGCATAGTAAAATGGTGTTTCTAGGACCCAGCTGAGAAGCATTTGAGGTAAGAATATCTATGAGTAAGCCATTTCCTGGTGGTGTAGGTTTGCTGACCACTTGGAGGTGATACAAAGGGAGCTTGTATCTGGAGCTACAGATATTGCTGGAAGCTTAACGTCAGCAAGGAGCCCAGAAGTGCTCCTAAATCAGGTCTGAATTGACAAGTTTCACTGTGACCACAAATTCTTTTAAATGTGCTTGCTTTTCCTTTTCCTCCTCCTTGCTCAGCTGATCTTCTCATGCAATAGAGTATTTTTCAAACAAGCATGTGACTCATAGTATAAGTGTCCTTTTGCTGACACTCAAGTTCACATTATGTGATCAGTGCACCCAGATATTGTATGGCAGCTGCTAGAATTCATCTCCTTGTGATGCCTTAACGTAAGCCCTTTAAGTTAGCAAATGGTTCAGTTTGGATTTTTATTTATCTTAAAATTCCCCACCTCCCCCATGTTTCAGAAGAGTTTAAAACACTTCAATTTTCAAATTCTTCCATTTTATGAAGTAAATCATGTTCCTTGTCTGAAGTTCTTAGCTTTGTATTCTACTTTTGTAACTTTTCCTTGCGACATAAAAAATACGTTTTTACACAATTGTATCCAAAGATAGATAATGTGTGGGAAGAGGTTATCAGTTGAGATATTTGTATTTGGGTATCTGTAAAGTGAATTCAATGTCTTTAGATTAATTTTTCTTCTTATGGTTTGCTCTCATTTTTTTAATCTGCTTTCCATGTTTCTAATTAATTTGTTTGCCTTGGGAAGTTCTTGCGATATTAAGAGAACATGGTGATTCTGTACTTTCACATTTCTTTTTGCATTGTGTATGAAAACTAGAGCAATGCACAAGTCTTATCTCTGAGCTCACTTGGATGTAGTGATAATTTAATGACCAAGTAATCCAACTTTGGAAATTACTAATAAGCAGTTATTTCTGACCATGCCAGAGTATTGTTCAGAGAGTATAATCAAGCACAGATTTCTTTTACTTTTTGTGCAGAATAAAAGGCTGTGTCCTTGTGCTCTTCAAATGCTGTATAAAAAACTGACTATGAGCCTTTTTATTCCAAAACAGCATTTTTTATCACTTTCTTCAACTTTCCATCAATTATAGTCTGTGTTTTATGTCCCTCTCCTGCTTTTACATAATATTTACAGGTGCTGTCATCAAAATACCAATCTAATCTCATACAGGTAATAAATTAAAACTGCATGTCAAAACTTCCTTGCTACCTCTTCTTCTTCCCCTTTTGTGTTTTCCTGCGGATAAACATTTGTCTTTCTTCTCTTTCTCCCAGGTACTTGTTATAGACTATATGATATAGTTACAGCATATATTGCACTTTCTAAGGTATACATTAGTTTGTGAGAGAACTTTCTAATGAATGTCTAAATATCAGTAGGTATTGGTTGATCTTCATATTATTCGTACAACAATTAACAATGTACTTGGTGACTGCATGTGAAATTTTATTGTTTGAGCCTCAAAGCTTAAGTGCAATTCTAAAAATCTTAATAAGAAGCAGAAAGTGTAATGGTTTAGGAAGGAGGATGGTAAAATACTAATCACAAGGTCACTCATTGCTCTTGAATCACCTTAAAATGAAAAACAGTGAATACTGTAACAGTGCATGTCCAGTATTCAGTGAATAATAATTAAAGGAAAGAATGTAGGGCATTGAGATTCTTTTCAATTTTCATCACAGGTTATCTGCAATTTCCAATAATGGATCAGGCTGTACATAATATTTTCTTGATAGATTTTCTTCAACAGAGCCCTATATCTAATGCTGCCCCCAATTATCCCCTTTCACATACTGTATTTGTGGATATTTAAAAAATGTGTGTGAAGACTGGTTTTACCCTTTCCCTTAAGGATTAGTTTTTAATTACTAGCAGAAATTATACAGCTGTTAATATTTTTATTATACAACTGTGGAGAATTATATGGGACTTGCATTGCTAAAATTGTAACAGGATCTAGTCTTCTTCCAGTTACAGCATTGTAAACATGAAGCACAGATTTTAAGAAGTTAGCTTCAGCTGCAAAACCATGTACCTGCAGAATACAGGTACTCTTATTTTAAAAAATCACAAATGAGGACTGACATTGTATATCATCTTCCTAAACTGGCTGGCCACAGAAGGACAATGAAAACAAATTTAATTCAGGAAATACATAGTCCTCTTTTTCTGCTGAACAATTAAAGCATTTCATTGACTTCCATGTGGTTTTGTGTTTCCCCTTCCCCCCTCACTTTCATATAAAAGAAGACGGCTTTTATGGAATTTCCGGGTTTATTGCTGTATTTTTAAAAAATGAAAAGCAATTATTACGAAGGAAAAGCGTAACAGGAAAACAGATCTGAATACTCTAAGCTTGAGTCTCCATTTGAATAAAAACAAACCCCAAACCTTCCTGTGACCACAGTCTCATGCCTGCTTTTGCTTGAGCATTGTTTAAACTCCTAGGTTACTGTGAGTATGGTAAAATAAATGATGCCAAAAGTGAAATGACAGCATATTTTTCTCTGAAAAAAATTGCTCCCCACTGTTGTTGGAATCTCCCCACCCCCTGTCAGTCTGTAATGGCACAGAGTAGCTCACAGTGCATTAGGATCGTAGCAGGCTTCACATCAGATAACAAATGGCTTTAATGACTTCTCCAGTATTAACCAAATTCTTCTAACATATTTATTGGGTTTTTGCAATCTGTTTTTTGCCCTCTTGTTCTTTCAAGGTTTAAAGTATATCCTTGCCCAGTTCTGCTTCCTTTTCCAATCTTCATTCCTTCTACTTAAGGATGACTTTTACACCCTCAGGTCAATTTGTTCATCTGAAGTTCCCACACAGCCCTTTACAACACTTTAGTTGCCCATAATATGTTTTTTGACTTCAGGTAGTGTTTAATGCTGCAGGTAGTATACATTCAGAGAAAAATCAGAAATTGTGGTGCCTTTCATATAACCAGAGTACACCTTTTATTGCGAGTGTTTTCTTTATGAAAACAGTAAATACTTCTGAGAAAGGAGCCTTTCTGAGAAAGCTACTTCACTTAGGCAATTGTTTCATTTATAGGCCTATTTTATAGTTGTTTGAGAAACTTGAAGAAATGCTATTTTTAGAATATGGGTTATGGTCTGCTGGGATTGAGAGAAAACTATAACTTATATTTTGGATGGAAAAAACCAGCACCCCCTACATGCTAAGTGCTTAAAACAATTAATAAAATAATCTTGCTTAACTATGGATTATAGTTTGGGACTGTGTGTCGTGGTTTGACTCCACTTCTGAGTGCTATAATGTCCATTCCAGAGACCCCATAGCAGGGGGGTGCAGTTACCTCCAGCTCAGAGGCCTGGGCTGGAGCCCCTGCTGAGCCTGCCCAGCAGCTGCAGGGTGCTTCTGCCACATCTGGCTTCTGACTCAAGGGCTTATTTATTATTGTTTCTCCTTCCAGCCAGCTCATTAGCACACCGGACCATTCGTTTGTTGTGGATTTTATTCTGATTCCATGTCTTTTTCCAGAAGAGGTTTTATAACTGCAAACACATGATGCACACGCTGCAGTTAATAGCCAGGTCCTGGAGGTGACACATCCAATCATGTAGGCTCACACAACTGTCCTAGGGTGGGATCAGGGGTTTCTGAGAGACTTTCTGAGAGACTAGAGTCTCTCACTGGCTTTACAGTTTGGTGATATCCCCCCTGTGAAGGAGACTGCAGAACGGTGACAAGAACCCTGTAACCTGTCTCTTTATTTCCAGGGAGGAGGCAGTCAACCTTCCCTATACATGCCATAAAACCTCCCTAGCGAAATAAAGCTGAAGCAACGCTTGTGACCAAATTTTCAGAGTGATTTAGGGACCTAGCGTCTATGGATCAATGAAATTCAGATACATTAAAAGATGTAAAGATGATGGATATCTCTGTTTATCAGAAGGCCTAGTTTTCAGCTATTTATAGCTTTGACAACTTTAAATATATGGGTTAATACTTTTAAGGCAAGTATTTGCTTTAAGCAGAAGTTTTAGAAGAATAGCAATCAGGTTATATTTAATTTATTTCAAAGAATGAAGATGAAATGGAGATAAGCACTATGGTGCTGGATAAAATGAAGAGAGTATTATGACTGTTTCACTATGAAGCTATGACAACTGTTTTGGAGCAGAGTCTTCAAATTTGGCAAGGGAATGCTGGAGGGTCAGCAAAATGCTTTTGACTCCTGCCCTGTGAAAAACCTTCTGAAATTTGAGCAGGATGTGAGCGTTGGAAAGTCTCAGTTCACACAAGCTTTCTAAACTTGGAGATTAGAAAAATAAAGCCCCCGTAATTATACTTGCATTGAACACACTCCAGTGCTTGGGCTTGCTCTTCCCAGCAACTGGAGGTCACTGTAACACTGGACATAGGCACTGAGAAAATTCAGGCTCTGCCCTGAGCAACAGGACTTATCATCCTCAGGCCTGGGTGACATTTGGGGGAAACAGCATCAATGAAATAATAAAGGCGCTGTAGTTTAGAGCTCTGCTGAGAAGGGAAACTGAGTTTAGGAGAAAGCCAGGGCTAAAGAAATGAGTAAGTGCGGAAAAAAAAAATGGGGTCTTGGAACTTGGATGAGAAGTCAGAAGTGCTACCGATGAGAGTTAAGTTATAATGTTGATCCTAGCCCTTTATAGTAGGGCTATACCAGGAGTGGAAAAGGAAGCAATCAAAACTAAGTTTTGGAACCCTGATTGGGCAGAATAAATGTCCTCAGAGCCCATGATATTTGGATAAATTAAGAAATTGCTAAGAATCCTTATTATTGAACTACAGTCTGAATTGTAAAAACAGAAAGGCTGTCTGAGGCACGAAAGTCTGGAAAGGCGTTAACTATGGCTCTCCTTGGTGCCTGGCTACTGTCACCTGAGCAGCATAGCACTCAGAAGCCTTCCAGTTTGCTGAACTGGCCCTGCTGCTCTGAGAAGTGCCCTTGTCCCTGCTCCTGGGGCTTGCTCCTCCTCATCTGTCAGATACAGGACCCTTCCTTATACTGTCAATGGAGTTTCTCCGCTAAGGTGATAGGAACATTCTGCAATCAAACAAAAAGGATGAGTAGATTATCCAAACATCAGACTGAAGTCCTAGCTAGGCTTTGTAGGATTCTTCTTAGTCATGTTGCTTTTAAAATTTTTGAGGGAAAACAATGCAATTTTTTTTAAAAAACCATTGTACAGATAATTTTTCAGTGGCTTCAGGCATAGTCTTGACACTATTTCCTAATTGAATATAAATCTGGTTCACCCAGCTATTTCTCTACTAACACACTAAATAATCCAGTGCTTCACAGCTTGACCACATATCCAAAGAGCTGAAAACATCATAAAACCTTTGCCCTTTGCACAGTAATTTCCTTGACTCATAAGCGGTCAGTACATCTGGCTATAAAGACCAACCTCTAATACCAACTACTGAGAGCAGAAGACAGGCACACCTTCTTTACTACCTTGCTGTATTGCAGAAGAGGTTTATTTTTCCATCAGAAAAGGTAGGTGTTGATTTTACACAGCGGAGTATTTTGACTACTACATTTAAGTTTGTGCATAAGTCATGAATAATTTGCCTTTCAGTCAACCTCATTCACTGTGTGAATATTGCAAACATTTTCTTTTGTAAACTGTGCATTTACAAGCAGATCTTGAGGCCCCTGTTGGGATTCAGCTGGATCTGCACGTAGATAGCAGTGATTCAGAAGAGTGTAGAAATAGGGTAGCTTGCAGAGCTGTCTCTGCATAAAACACCACTGGGATTGTATCTTATAAGGAAAGGAGTTGCAGAAAAAGAAAAGCTCCCTTACGGCTATTTAAATCTCAGTTTTTGGCCCATTCTTACTTTGTTTTCTAAATGCCCTTTTCTACTGTCTGGTGCCTAACACTTGCTGAAGGGTGAGTGTGATTAACTTTTCTTCTTGCTTTGCATTTTTCTTACTTCTCTGCTCTTTACAAACATTTCTCTCACTTCATTGCCCAGGGCCCCACCTCCACTTCCCACCTCCTACCTGCTGGAGGAAAAGAGGATCCAGCTTTCACAGTTTTCTGTCTATTGGCAGAAAGTCAAAAATACCAGTCACAGCATATCTCTTAATTCAGAAGCATGGAAGAGCTACAAGGATGAACAGCTGTCTTGGAGGGAAGGGAGGTGCTTTAAAGGACAAATTTGTGAAAGAATTTAGGTCTTTCTGAAGCAGTTAATTTCAGTCAGCCATTCTCCAGGCAACTGGATCTCTCTCCCTCACAAAATAATTAATCCTAATAATTAATTTAAGAAAGAAGGCATTTATGAGCTTTTTTCCCCCATGTCGTTGATAAACAGCTTCAGTGGTTGTGATTTCTCAGATGGTGTACCAGCTAGTCTTTTAGATCTAGGACAGGCACCACTACTAAGGAAGAGGAGGATTTTCTCAGAGTTCAACAGCTTCAGAAGCTTCTTTTTCAGAAAGCTTACTATTTAAGAAGGAGTGCAGTTTTTGTCCTTTTGCCTTTCCCCCCTTGCCTTTGTGGCATTGGCTCAATAGAGTGTTCAGCAGAATTCCAGTATGTTACTTTTTGGTGACAGACTGTAAAATAAGATATATTTTTAATTAGATTACCTACTGTTGAGAATAAAATCCTGTTCTGGCTTCAGCTGTCAATATTTTCAAATAATAATTAAACTATATTCAGTGCCAAGTCACTCATATAAGGATTTGAAGAGTGAAATTTCAAAAGATGAGGAGCATAGTTGGAAAAACTCTGGGCAGTCTTTCTCAAAAGGACAAAATATCATTTAAATAGATTTGAAAATTAATCCGTAAGAAGTGAAGCAAAACATGAATTAGATTGGGCAGATCATTTGAGAAGATTAATGTGCTAAAGAACATATGGTGATTATTCCTGTGAGAAATAGAAAAAAAATGTAAGTAGAAGCCTCTTAGCTAGAAATCTATTATACACGTAAGTTCCAACAAAATAGGTATGAACGAGCCTCCTTCCAAGATCAACACGGACCAAGAGGAGGACTTTTTGGACTGCACAGAAAATAAGATGTAAACCATTTCGCATTTTCTTATATTTATCATATTAACACTGAAAACTGCCTCCTGAGCAGGCCAAGTAAGCTATAGAGTCTTGTCTGAGCCTGTATGACTTGAGTCTTAAAACACATGGAGTGTAATGCCTGAAGTAAACCTGATGTTCAGTGGGCTGGGGATGTGCAGTGAATGCTGTCTACTCTCATCACCTCTGCTAGTGCCCCTTGCATGCCCGAATGGTGCTGGCCTTGGCAAGGAGACACCCCCTCCCAGTGACCTGACTCAATACTTTTACATCTTGTTGCACTTTGACATGTGGATTAGTACTTGTGTACCAGAAAAGCATGAAAATATCACAGTTGGAGGCTAGGATTCACTCCTTGAGGGACAGAATGTTTACCCTTCAAGAGTATTTCCAGGGTGATGATACATTTTATTAGCGTGTACCTGCACTTACAGAGTAGGCGTGTCCAGTGTTCTCCTAAAGATGTCATTTTCTATCAATCTGCAATGTCCTGTCTTGTAGATGGATCTTATACTATCTAAAGCAAGAAATTCTTTTTATTTCTTATTTATGTAGCTGCATTGAAGATCTTGGAGTATAGGAGGACTTCTTGATGCTGTAGTACTTTAATTAGTGACATACACAGTACTTTGTTTAGCTGCTCTAGAATATTTTTGAATCTCTGTGATGGGGGAGTGTTATAGTTTAAATCATTACAGCTGCTATTATTTCTGAAATGCATTTCAGGGGCAGTCCAGTAGTTGGAACTCTCTAGATGTTTTTTCATTAGTGGTGCTGCACTGGCTCTATGAGCCACTTGGGGAATGTAACAGGTGCCAAAAAGAAAGGACTTGTTGGTGGAATTGCAGAGATTGGGCAGGCTACTGGAAGAGAGAGGTCATTTTTTTGTGTGTGTCAGATATTAGAAGTGGATTTAGTTTCATTAACAATTTTCCTTCTCCTTACTAAGCTAAGGTACTTTGGACTGTCACTTGTTTTGGGAGACAAAATACTGAGTTTTTAGTTTTGTCAGCATTTTAAAAATCTTGATTTGCACTACAATATGCTGAGGAAAGAATTTGAAGCACATGTAAAACTGTATAAGCTGGCAGGAAAAAAAGAATGTAATCAGCACCAAATGTGTTTTCTCCCATGTTAGTTATTTTTTCAGTGATTCTAGCATAGGTTCCTGAGGTTTTACTTTGAAAATAGGATGTGACTCTTACCGGAATGCTGGAAGCTTTCCCCAGGCCCCGTTTGCCATTTTGCTCCCTCCCCAGCACCTCTCCCTGTTTTGTCAGCCCTGTGCCTCTTACGGGCTGCCTAAGCTGAGCTGGCAAGCTCCTCTCATTGGAGTTCAGGCTTTCCTTCACCTTCAACTCCCACACAATTAAAATGAATGATCCACCTCGATGCTTAAAACGTGCAGCCTGCTCCTGGGCAAGCACGGATGAACTGAGCACATTCAGATGGTTCCACAGGTTTCCAAGCACAGGACAGGGTCCTGCCCTTAAATGAGAGCTGTTCTGCTGCCAGTGCAGAGTGCTGTTAGCAGTGAGAAGGGGTTGGGAGTTCTGTAGCAGCAGCAGCTGCTTAGGGAGATGTGTCTTTCGGCTCTGTGAGGAATCTCTTCCAGTCAGGAGCTGATTGATGCAGTGTGGAGACTTTTGGGACAAATGGCTGATAGGATGAGAGGCAGAGTGGACTAAAAACGCATCCATGAGTTTGCTCCAACCAACATCTGGCCTGCTTTGAGAGGTGTTTGAATGCATCCATTGTATAAAACAGGACTAATTTTTTTCATCACAAACACATTCCTGGTATAGTGGCCTAGTTTCCTTCCCCTATTCTGATTTGTTTTCTTACTGAACTGTGAAGCTGGTGCTGTGGGTGGGATGAGATGTTGCTTTTCTTACCCATGTACACATGCTATTTTTAATTTATCTTTTCAGTTCTGGTTAATGCATTTTGGTGGTTTTTTCCCCTTAGTTGACAGGTATTTTGATAATATTATAATTTCATGAGTCTAAGTTAAGTGAGGGTCCAAAATATAATATATTCCTAGTATTTCTAGAGCAGGATTTCCAGCTCAGTCTTTGCTGCAGTTCTTTGGAATTCCATCATATTTTGAGAGAATAAAAAGAACACATTCACCTTTTATTACCTGTACAGCACGTATTTCCTCATAACCAATGAAAATAAAATTATTTTTTTTCTGTGTTTGAATATGCCATGGTATTTGAGACTCTCAAGCACCATACACTGTCTACTTTGGGAGCAAGTTAAACAGGCAGACCTGTGGACAAGTTCAAAGACTGAGAAGGGACTTTTAGTTGATAGACCAGCTTGCCAGTTTGTAGCTTTTCTCACATTTTTCCCAGAATTTTTACTTGGAAAACATTTCACAATGCTTAAGCCTCTCTTTCTCTTTCCACAAGTATTTCTTTCTTCTTTGTTTCATTGTCAGCATTAAAATTTTCATTTGTTTTGGTTTTCATCTCCCTGTCTGCAGCACTGCCACGATGCCACCTTAAGGATTTGGAAAATTTCACAATTTCCTAATACTTTAAAATTTGCATAATCAATGTAAAAGCCCATGTATAGAGTACTCAATATGTAGGACCTGAGAAGTGAATTTCAGTCCTCTGTATAATTGGTAGTGGACTATGCATTCTAATATATTAAACATTAAATTTCTCTCTATCATTAACAATTATTTCTGGCATAGGAAAATATTAACTCAAAATTAATTTATAGATGACCACTGTCTAGCACCACAATGTCCTACACATCTGCAGGGACTTGCTGATTTTCATGATCCCAAATGGAATAGCATCCCAGGAATAAGAAATACAGAAAAGGCAAAGTAGACTGGGGTCTGCCTCTGCCTAATGGTAAAATGTTGTTCCCTGTTAGGTGATAGCAACTACACACGTGAGCCAGGAAAGATTTTGAAACAGAAAATTTTAAAAAGCTTTTACTGATTATCAGAGTGTTTTTACTTGTTTTGCTGTTAAAAACATAATGCAAGATTGTTGAATTTCTATTGCCAATATGCAACTATGAAATATTTTTCCTATTATGCACACTCTTAGGTGATACATCAGAATCAGAAATCAGGTGATTTTACAGTGATCCTCTCATGATGTGAGTCTGCTTTCTTACTTCACATTCTGATCCGGTTTGGGACAGTTATTTCTTTCTCTGACTGCTCTGTATTCATACTGACTTTTTCCAAGCAGAGAATCAGACGTTCTTCTAAATTTTAACATTATCTTAAAGATTCTGGCTTAGAGAATGTCCTGGGAGGTTTGTAATAGATTTATTCATATGCCATTTATGTACTTCTATTAATTCCTTTAGCATTGTGGAAGAAAGTTGATGATCTTGTTTTATGCTTGTTTTGATGTGATGCAAAAAGAAATGTTTCATATTGAAAATAAAATAGTTTTTTAATAGGATGTCATGAATTATATCTGGAGTGTTTAAGTTGCAAGGGCCAATACATGCTGTTGGCTTAAGGCAACTGTTTAGAATGCACTGTGGCTCTGGCCTGCTCACGGATGCCACATATTTTGTTTACATGAAAAGAGTCCCTTTAGAGTTAACAAAATTTTGTAACCACCTGTGACTTTGAAGTGCAAAATGACTTGACCAAAAGCGTCCTTGAAGCAATAGTGAATGAGAATGTGGGGACAGTCAGGAAAATGAGAGTCTGGTGACAAGAGGAATTGCTGCTGTACAAGATATACCAATGATTTCAAAAGAAATTTGAGGGTAGGAAAAGGGTTGCAGCTGCACTTCAACAAAAGTCAGCAGGAAGTTCCCTGTTGGTGTGTCTTGGTATAGCAGTGCCATTCCTTGCTGCACTCTGAAACGCTCTAGTGGTCAGTGTAAGTGGATGTCAACATAGCCCACTTCTCCTTGGCTGTAAGCAATCCAGTGTAGTTCTTACTCCATGTGAAACACCCTGCAATTGAAATTATAGATGGAGTTCAGATTTTACCAAAAAGCCTTTCCAAATTCTTTCTGCCAAAAATGCAAGTCAAGAAAATGCACCACTCCCATAATACTTTAGGATGGTCCTTAACAGTGGCTTTTGTCATACTCCTTCCAGTTTTCACTTTAGACATTTGAGTGACTCTTTCAAGAAACAGACATCAATTATATGCAGTTTTTCTTTTAAACAATGTAACAAACAAACGGCGAATCCTACAGTTCCTCTTTGCCTACAAAGGTAGTAATTTTTAAATGCTCATTGCAGTTTTTCCTTGTGTAAATAAAATGTGTGCCTAGAAACAAATGTTCTAGGAAACCAGGCTGGGAATATTTCTCTCACTAAATTATTGGTTTGTTCAAAAAGTTGGTATTGATATTTGCATTGATCACACCTTATCACACTGATAATTCCCTCCCCTTTCTTTCACCAAGGATTTACGCTAAAATAAAGCTCACCAGCAACTTCAGTTCTGTATGTGTGGACTGTTTAAATAGAACTCAAAACACCACATCAAAGTACGCCCTTTTCCCTCAGTATTGTCCCCTGGTGCTGGACTCTTAAGGCTGCATTGTTGTATAGCCAGATGAGTAGTGATACATACAGTTTAGGTCAGACTTGGGAGAACTTGGAAAGCACCACTTTCACAGGTGAGATGGTTCGCATTCCATGAGGGCCCTGGTGGGAACACTCAGTCTGGTGGGCCATGGAGAACCAGGACTGCTGGTAGGTGAGGCAGAACAGCTGTAACTCAGGATAGCTTCAGCCCTTCCATTAATGAGAACTGTAGGACAGTTTAGTCAGCTGGCACAAGGTGAAGCATTTTTAAGGCTACTTTAATTAATGCCAAAATATTGGCCTGATACAGAGCTGGCTTAGGATCAGAGGAGAATGAAAGCAATTTATTGTGTTCATCTGTATGCACTCTGTGTATGTCATATAATAGTGTGTATGTCATATTAATAGGGCTTGACATATTTCTGTTTTTATATTGAAAGGATGTATAGCTCTAGAGTAAGTTGCTGCTGTTACTTTATTTCTCATATTTAGGTTTTTTTATTTCCACAGATGGAATAAACTCAATTTGCTAGAATGCTAGATTTGCTAGAATGCAATTGACTGCATTTCTATGCACTATCAAGTTATTAGGCATCTGCTTAAATATACATTCTCTCTTCTCGCCCCATATCACCTCCTTCAGTGAGATAAATCCCCAAACACAGGTCTTGCAACATTATGAAATCCTGCTCTCAACACCTTTTTCTGTATTTTTATTTCTAGCCTTCAGTTCCTACTAAGTATGTGATCACTTATTTGAATGTGTGAGCAGCTTGTTTGTAGCAATATATGTCCCAGGCCTGAGATACTTTTAGATTGTGCAGGCAGAAAATCAAAAAGGAGATAGTGAGATAGTAAGATACAGATGTTTATCCATATCCATATTCCAGGAGTGTGGCCCTCCTGGAATACTTGCATCTCCATAAGCTCCTGCTTTGCAAATTCCAGCTGTCCCTTTCCAGGAAGAAGTCAATAAAGAACATATGTACTCCATTCAGTCTTGCTCCAGTAGAAGTCAACAGATAAATTAGCAAAGTTTCACTAAAACTGTGAGGAACAGTATCTGCTGTGCACTTTTTCTACAGACCCTCCTATTCCACTTTTTCAACCAGGTGCTCCATAGTCAACCACAAAATTTGAGTATAAAGACAGTCGTGCACTACATGTGGGATTAGTTTCACTAGTTTTGTCCTCTAAAAACTAGGAATTTAACTTCAGCGAGGAATTCATTCCTCTTGTGTTAGCCTCCTGTCTTCCTTGGGTTAAACAGCTTCACAGTTTCCTGTTTCTCTTGGTACAGACTGTTGGTGGAGCCTAGATGCCTACCTCAGGCTAGGTGCCTGCATTTTGGAGGAAAATATCTGGTTCGTAAGTAATACCGGCTTTAAGTGCTCAGCCTTATTTATTTCCATGTCAGAGAAACTGGTATGGAAGTATAAAGTATATATATCAGTATAAATAAATTAAATATGCATATATAATCAAATATGCAAAATTCAGAAATATTTCAGCATAGTTAGGCTAGGTAATTATATTATATATTATTTGATATATTCTGTTGCAATTAGCTGGTGCATTTATTGCTCTGAGCCCCTGAGGTGTGGGAGCAGCAGAGGTCACAGAACTGAGCTGGGAGTGTATGTAACTATTGGATGCAGCCCTGCTTTTCCATAGGTCCCTTCCTGTGCAAATGCCGGCTGTTAGTGCTCTCCTGCATCCTCTGTGTCACTGAGCTGTGGGATGAGTGACTCGCATGTTGTGGGGGCGGAAGGTGATGTTCCTTCTCTGGCAGGGTGAGTCACAGCACATCCTGCACCCGAGTGCTTTCCCCGGCTCGCCCTGTGGCCCCAGAGCCACCCCCTGTCCCTGTGGCCTCAGTGTCACCCCCTGTCCCGAGAGCTCCCCTCTCAGGTTTTGCTGTGCTTCTGGGAGCGCTGGGCTTCGTCTGCCTGCCTTGAACTGAGTCTGATGCCTGGCAAAGACGACCGTGTAAGAGAAAGCAGTTCATTCCACCCAACTCCACATGAAAAAGGATTAGGGCAGAACGAAGTTTTGAATGGCATTAGTGAGGCAATTGATCCAGCACAGGAACAAGCCAGCTTTCTAAGTATCTGCAAACAAGACAGAGCATCAGACACTCACTAGTACCATAAGCTTACAATAAGCTGTGATGAACACTTCAATTTGCACAGCAGTGCCAAGGGGGGATGTGATTGGTTGGTTGGTTGGTTGGTTGGTTGGTTGGTTGGTTGGTTGGTTGGTTTGTTTGTTTAGCTCCAGGCTCTATTTCTTACCTAAATGAAGCAATTCTTCTGTTTAGATGTTGTCTTCAGTGGAGATAATTCTGCTTTATTGTGGTACAGGTAGGGGGAGGCCAAACCCCAGAAATTGTAAAGAACGATGCAGCTGAAAACAGATCAGTGTGTTTTAACTCATTTGTGAGGAGAGGAATGTTTATTTTTTGCATCAGAATATACTGCAGTTGGATGTTCTTGAGGAAAGTGAAGAGGATCTTGCCTGTACTCCATGTCATGACATTTGGTGTCCTGCTAGTAAACAGATTTACTGAAGCACATTCCTAATCCTTTGGCTTGAATAGCTACTAAAAAAATCATGTTTTAGTAGGCTATTCCTGGCAAAAGGAAAAAACCAGAAATTTTTAATTCCCATTTTCTACCTTACATGAACTTAGTACACCTTTCTATCTTAGAAGGGAAAATGCCCAAATAATCCAGGCCAATCTCCTTGCCTATATCCCAAGATTCTTTTAGCCACAATCTTAACATGAAATGTTTAGTTATTCTGTGCATTGATACTATTCCGGTTATTCCGTGATTTGCTCTTTTTTTTTCTGCAGAGATTTTTCTGACTCTGAGTTTTGTCTCTGCATCTTCTAGTCAGCCCATCATCTCAAAAAACCAATTTTCATAAAGTCATTCTGCTAAATTTATTTGAATCCCTGAAAACCTTATATTTGCCTTTGCTCCAGGCAGAATTCTCAGCCTAGCTGTCTCTTAGAGATATACCTTATCTCTTAATTTAGATATACCTTCGAAGAGACAACTTAAAATATATCAACCTTCTCTCTTACAGGAAAAAGCAGTAATGAAAAATATGACATAAGAATATTTTATGAGAGGATGTCTTTTTTCCTAATTGTTTTCTTCCTTAGTTCTCAACATTTGATGTCATATGAAATATTCTCTCCTTATTTTAAGATTCACAACACATCATATAGCAGACCTGCATGAATCAGTGGAGTGTTTTTAAGGCATCTGTGAAAAGTAGTTGAAAAAATGCTTACTGTAAGCCAGTTTACATTGCTGTACAGGAGATTACTGCAGGAAGACGTTTTGAGGCTGTCTAAGGTTTTGACAGCCACTCACATTCTGGCTTCAAGGTAGAACCTTATACAAGGTCTGTCAAGAAGATGACAAGAAGTGATGGCAAAAATGATCTTTCATGCAAAAAGAGGAGAAGTAATTATATGGAAATATTTTTGGTTTTTGCCCTCTTCAGGCTGAGGACAATTTACTTGTCCCAAAGATGTGTATAGAGAGCAAAATTAAAGGGCATCTTAAAGCTTAAAAGTGATGGTGCTGGAAAGTAAAAGCATCAGTAAAAGCTTGTAGGTACAAATATAGGATAAACACTGATTTTGAAAGGTTGCTGTTCTAAGGGACAGAGCATTTCCAATCAGCTGACATGGGAGGGGTGGATACCGAGGCCCTGTGTCTCCTGGATCCATATGAACTTGGAGTGGACTAGGCCATGTTGTGTCTGTCACGGCTCTCTAAAAACTCCACAGTCGCAGTGACAGAAGAAAAGACACCAGTTCCTTCCAGCCAGGAACAGAGAACAGACTAAAGTGACTTTATAAAGGCTTTCAAGGACTATTGAAAACAGGCAATGGGAAGAAAAAAACCCCCATTTGTTGCTTTAAGCCTTTGTTCTGCCTCCTGACTTTAAGTGAATAAATACATGAAGTTTGTTTAAAAGTGTTTGGGTTTCCCTGCAAATGCTGATTCTGACAGCTTTCCACAAAAAAAAAGTTCACTTGTGCCAAAGTCAGATGATCTGGTCAATGGAAAAAACAATGTAAGAAACTGAGCACGCCATAGCTACTTTGAGGTGTTTGCACTGCTTGTTCCCATGAGGGGCACCAAGTGAGGTGTGTACATAGCTGAGGATTTGCACAACTCTACAAGCTGTGCGTCAACATCATCCCTTCCCTATGTTTTCTTTTTGCCTCTCTTCGCATGATTTTGGTATTCATTTAGTTGTTAGATTCTTTATGAACTCTGCTTATATAGTGTATATTCGATTACTCAAATATATATAGCTAAAACAATTAGATGATAACCATACTATCTACCTGTGGATTTAAGAAATTTTCTCAATTCTTGGCTTTCTTTCTGTGTCTTGAGGGTCAATCCATTGAAATGCACACTGTAGGTCTTCTGGTTTTGTGCTTTTTTACAGAAAAGTTTTACCTAGTAACTGCTTCAGGACATACACAAACCTCTCATGTAAACTGGAATGCCCAATAAACTTGTATATTTTGTCTTGCAAAGAATGGACAGTATGCAAATACATGTGCATGCTATTGTTTTTAAATAACCTTTGCTTCCCACCGGATACATTCAGATAGGTTCCTTACTCTCTGGGCAGTTTGTTGGTTGAAAATCATCTCAAGGCTGATTACGTAGAATTGTCTTGTGCCTTCTGTATCACTGCGGCTGTTGTGTGATTGGAATTTGGAGCATGCTAACACAATTAATTAATTGTGTTTAATAATTAAGATAATTATTTACAGAAACATGTTGTACCACAGAATATCATGGTGAGCATTTTAAATACCATTTTAGGATGTAATATTTTTTAATGGCTTACAGTAAGACACTTTATTATTTGTATGCTAAAATACGTATTTTACTGCAGTATTTTCAGACATTTTAGAGAGCTCCTTGGGGATTCAAATCTTGCAAGCTTGTTTGACATCTAACAAAGTCACCTATTTTGCACTATGGTATATACAGTCGCTTTTAAGAGAATGCGTCTGTGGATTTGAAATGGAAGGAATATAGTATATTCATCTACACAATAAATTTTATGAGAGGTGCACTTAATCTATCTAGCTGAGATGGGATTTTCTTACTGTAAAACCACAGACTAGAGAATCCATTTGCCCACTTTCATTCTTCTTTAATGTATGGAACATATTTTTTCGGTCAAAGAGACACATATGAGACTTAAGTAGTTCAGCAGACTCTAGATCAGAGCTTGAGACTTAAAAGAGTTTTACTGCTGTGACTCAAGAATAATTATTAGGTAGATAATGCCAATACCATTATAACCCATAACAAGATAATGATGGTAACATAAAATGAAGCATTGGTATAAGGATGGGATTTTATTCCTGATAGTGAAGTAACATTAAACTGTCCAGGGAAGGTGAGAACAAAGCCATCTGGTGCAATGTTTGAGAAGCCTCTCTGTGGGACTGGACAACTTGAGAGGTATACCAGTTCCATAAAACTTCAAACTTTGCTTTTCACTCCAAGCTGAAGTTCCCAAATGTATAAAATCTTTTAAAAAATAGATGCATTGGGGTTCTTTATGTTCTCAGGAAGTTCCTCCAAAGCATTTGCCCTTACATTTACATCAAAATGAGAGACATTCAGCAACTGCTGTTAAAAAACCCCACAATCCTCTGTTATTAGGGACCTTCAAGAACAACAATAAGAATTTAAGGAAAAACTTGTTTTAAGGACTATTCTGTTCCATACTTATGCACTAAACAATGTAGGAAATGGTTAGACCTTTAACAAAGGATATCCTCTGTACAGTAATTCCTGAAATACGACCTTCCCTCCTCCCCAAAGAATTTAGGTTCCTATGACCTACCTTACTTGCATTTTAGGTGTCTATATCCATCATTCTCATCCTCAGAACTCCCACTCAGCAGCTGTCTATTTTGGCAGTGCTCATGTTCCGTCCATAGCCATTCCAGGTTTTTACATTAAGGATCTGTACAGATATGAAATTGTACCTCTGAGAATGCTCAGAAGATGTGTTGGCTTCACAGAGTCAAGCACCTTGCCAGGGAAGGTTTATTTAAAGGGCAGGTGAAATAAGCACCTGCCTACTTTAACAAAATTTAGAGCTGGGAAGAAAAAAACCCTCACCAGTGTTTCAGATTGAAATATTTATTATTCATCAGCAATAAGTATTTCCTGCTTAAAAAAACCTACAAAAACTAGCAAGTTTAATTTATCTTTTTTCTTATTTTATCAGTGCGTTAGGAGGTTAATGGGAAAGGTCAGAAAAAAAATGCTTTTTCTTCTTCTAAAATGCAGACTAAATGGAGGGGTGTCAACAGAAGTCCCCAAAGTAATACTCCATATGCCTCTGAATAATTCAACAGCTGTGTGGGCTGTCCTGGAGTGGCAGCCTTCTCAGAGCTACCTGAGGAGCGAGCTACTCATGCCATTAGTGCCATACAGCTCCACAGTCCAAGAAAACAACTCAGCCTGGCATGGGATGGGACACAAGGTGGTAAGGAGCTACTTTAGGGGCTCACTTGAGAGGAGACATGATGCTTCTTTTACTGGATTATTTCTGTTTCTTACTTACATTAGTAGGACCAAATGCACAAAGGCTCTTGGAAGGAATGGCTAGAGCACAATCGCCTCTGTCCAAAAGGAGTGCTATAATCTCTAGCCAGCAGAGTTATTTGTTTGTGTTTTCAGTGAGTTCCTTTCTTCCTCATCTGCTTCCTGCTCCCAACTTCCCAAATCTTGAAATATTTTCTGTATAGTGGTGTGGCTGCAATGAGAGTATCCCCTTTCTAATCCTTTACAGAAGCCTTCAGTCCCAAGGGGTGATTGTGTGGGAGGTGGAAGATATGGATTTAATTAAATTTACAGGCAGTGGCCCTTTAAAGTGAGTTAGTCAACCCTTATCCTTCATTTCTAGTCTGTCATCCAAGAGACATGGTATCACCAGAATGTGTATTTTAAAAGAAAATACAGGACAGTGGATGAAGAGTTGCAGATGTGGAAAGCAGTCCCTTGAGGAAGAGGGCAGTGGGTGCCCTGTGCATGGGCAGTTGTGAGAACCCAGAGAACAAGCATCAAACACAAAAGCAACATTTTGTATCATAAAAGAAGGGGTTTTCATTGTCTTCAGAGGTAAATCATGGAGGTAAAAACTTTGAGTCATGAATCACGTATCTTTGGGGCTGTTTTTGGAGGTGCTATGGTCCTATAGAAGGGTGTAGAAGAATCAAAAGTTGGGATATCTGGTAGAAGGTGTGCATGGGAGAGTGCAGATTGAATAGTGAATGAAAACCCCCAGGTCATAAGGTCCTCCCTCTGTGAGACACTGTCTCTTCTCATGTGATGTGTAGCCAAAGCATTCACTAGAGGCATTTAGGCACCTTTTATGATAGGAAGGAAGGGTGTTCAGAGCCTTTTTAGTAGGAATCTATAACCTTTTTCTTTCCATTGAAGGATCCTTCCAAATCTGGTTGTTTTACAGAAGGTGTATATGAGACACACCTTTCATTAAGAAATGAAAAAGATTATAACATTGATTCCCATTTGGGATGAAAAGTCTTCTGTTGTCATAACTATAAGATTATTTTCACCTCTTCATTGTTTAAGAATATCGACTGAGACAATTTACTTCATACATAAAATTAATTGTGCTGGATGATTGTAAATTTAAGTATTAATATAATCAGAATGGGCAGGTAATTATTATGGGCAGTGCTTTCAGTGGTGTTCAAAGGAAAAAAAAGGAGATGTCCTGAAGTGGTATCTGAATTTTACCAAGCTGCATTTTTAGTCTTTCAAGTCCTTGAAACACTGCATTTCTTGACCTGAAGGCGTGTAAGTACAGGCTGTCATCTGTGTAAGCATAATTTCATATTCCTAAGCTTCAGATAGGGAGCAAAAGGCAAAGCAGTTGCACACACGACCATTACTACTCTCACATTCACCACCAAGACCTGTTTTAACAGAGATTCATGACAGTAGGAGTCTCAGATCACAACACTTGAAATCATTAGCTAACTTAATATTATTGTGTTTCATATAGCACTTCAGTGGTGTTCTGAATATGCACAAGACCATGATTGATATTAAAATTATAAAGTTGGTGAAAACCAACTTTTAAGCATCAAAGCACAGAGAAAAATTAACCAGGAGCAAAATATCTTGTTATAAAATATGTAGCTCAGAAAGCAGTGTATTTTGTTTAGTTTGATTTGTAAAACTATTCTTCCACATGAGAGGAAACTAGACAATTTAAATTCATTTTCTAAGCCTCAAAAAGTGATGGAGACTCTATATTTAATATAAAGTTAGTTACAGTCTTATTTGCTACTGTTTTCTCACAAGAAGACAACAAATGTATGTCTTAATATTTTTGCATTTTTATATATCAGAAATTTGCCTTTCCACACTTAAAAAGAAGTGCTGGCAAAGTGGGTTATTTTGATCCCTGGGACAAGTTCTTTAATGCCAAATTGCAGGGTGGAAAGAATCTCCCTGTCCAAGTTATAAATCCTTAAAATGAGCTTTGATGGAATATCTGGAGTAGTTTCACAGTGGAATCGTCTCAGCTCCATGAGAGGAGCCCCACTGCTGATTTGCAGAGGCAGGTGTTCCCTCCACCTGGGAACGGTCTGTTTGATAGCAGGAGTGGCTTTTTGCTTGTGCACAAAAAATGAATCAACAAAGAAATAATCGTTTTTTTCTCAAAATTACTTCATGCCTTCTACTCAGATTGCAGAAGCCTTCTCCATTCGTCTGTGTTGTTATACTCACTTATGGTGAGCCATAAAGGAAACCTGCTCAAATTCAGTTAATTTTTCCCTTTACAGGAAACTTAACTCTGCCTACTCTGGGTTTCTTTATTAAATTGAATGCAGGACTGGTCATGAAACTTATCCTGGCAGTGACAAGACATTTATGAGACATGAGATTCACACCAATGGGGCCTCTACTATCCTGGATGCCCAGAAAACTAGAAGTACAGCTTTCCTGAAGCACATCTTTCTTTTTTTTTTTTTCATGTGAAGGAGGTCTTTGAGAGAGCCCAAGTGATATGAGATTGCCTTTAGAATCACACTCCTTATCTGAACTAAAATGTTGACACCTTCTGAGTGGTGTCTCTAGGTGTAATGCTTATGCCTACTGGGTAATCCTGGTCTTCCTTTACTGTAATAAAATTATCCAAGATATTAGTTTAAATCAATGCTTTATGTTAAATGAATAGGTGGGTCCTGTATTTTAATGTACTTTCACTAAATGGATGCTGAAATGTACTTTAAAGATTACATATATAAACACACACATATATCTCTATATCTATATATCTATCTGTATCTGTAGCTAAGAAATAGTTCCAGAGTTGTATGAACAAATACATGGTGTATTTATAACAGAAAGCCTCAAGGTTGACTGCTTTGGAGGATTGCTTTGTGTGGGTGGCACTTAATATTTTCTCCTGATAATTCAGGAAGCTCGAGGCCAATGTTAATAACTGTGGTGCTGTTGCTCCTTTGACGAGTACGGCCTCTCCACAGCACAAGCCTGTAGAGAAGCAGCTGCCTGTTCGGGGTCCCTGCAGCTTCAGGACTAGTATCTGGCTCCTTCCAGTGGCATTTTATTGCTATTGCACAAGACTGAAGCCAATAAACAAAGCTATATAATTAAACTGTAAAGCAAATCAGTATGATTCTTTTCAAAGTATGAACAAGTGAATCTATTCTATAAAGAGTTGGATTTTTATCTGGGCCAACATACAAATTACTCAATGAACGTTACACACAAATACATACACACAAATATACGTTCAAAGAAGCTTATACTGTTGCCTTCCATCTGGTACAGAAGCATCAAAACTATTGCCCCTGTGCCATTGGTAAGTATCAGCCTCAAACATATGTGTTAAATTAATTCTGAGTTGGGGTTTTGGAAGAAATGAGTAGAAAGGGAGCACAGTAAGCCAGTACTAATGTTACTTCAGTAATTTGATCACAAACTGTAAGTGAAACTTGGAAATATAAAACAGCCCCCTTAAAGTTGGGTAAGTCGTCTAAAGCTTGCCAGTGATTGTTGAAGAGCATTGTTTCTACTAATTTTCTTAGCTGGGATTAGTGGAGTTTTGTTTAATTGTGTTTTTATCTGTAAATTGCTGAGTAGTGTTGATGGATACATGCTGCTATTTACAAATTAGAATTGTACTACAGGGATTCTGACATGTTGGTTAATTGGCATGTATCCCTCCAACTGGTTTCTATTCCTTAACTCATAATTGTTCTCATTTGCTCAGTGGGATTCAGAAACGGGGTTTGTGGAATGTCATTTAATACTCATTTCATTTTGTTAAATAAAATGCATTGGCTTCCATCTTGCCTATAAATTAAGTCATTCTAGTTTCATTTTCTGGCTATATATTTTTAATTGTGTAAATATTTTTCTTTCTCACATAATTTGCTAAATGTTACAAAAAGTGCCACCCCCAGCCCCTAGATTTACTTCATAGCAAATGAATTGCAGAGTATTTTCTATAGTCAATTAAATCAAGACATAAATTGAATGGTTGATCTGTCTCTTACAGCATTCTAAATGTGAACCATTGTTTTCAAAGTTAGCCTTTTTACTTGCTAAATGGAGGTCTGAAACTAATAAATTATTCTTTTGCATCCCGGGGGCATAATCTTTATTAAGAAAACATTTAAAAGGTCAGATCCTGCCTTCCAGTTGAGTCTTCCTTAATGTATAGACAGTGGGAAGGAGAAAGGCATCTCTTTGCAATCTGATTTCCTCACCCTATTCTAGCACTAATCAATGTGTTGCCCAGCATTTCTTTATAAATACAAACTGTTTCAGGGACACTCCAACACATGCTTTACTACCCACAATTTATTAGCCAAGAATAGCTAAATTGAAATAAAGTTGTGGTCATGCCCTCTCCTCTGGCAAATCCTCTTCACAGGGACTCTGGGACTGTTATGTAGGCTCTGTTGGGCATTCAGCATCCAGGGTAGGCCACACACTGGAAAACCTCCCAGGAAATAGATATACAGCCTTTACAGCCCATTTTGCAACATACTGGAGAACAACAGAAACAACTCATCAATCTCTTCTTTTTCAAGTGCAATTTGTAAAAGTGCCCATGGGTGAAAAGCTCTAAGTGCTATCAACTATCAGTTGTCTCCAATGGCAACATTTTAAGTAGAGTGAAAGCATTACACTAGAAAGTCACATGCCCCTTCTGTTAAGTTAACAGCACCATATTTCCACTTTGCCTGACTGTTAAAATTCTAATCTTGGGTCTATTTAATAGTTTCATTTTTCTTTACTCCATATTTGGTAAAAAAAAAAAAAAAAAAAAAAAAAAAAAA
>VYZT01006490.1:4373-15643 GCA_013400735.1 Pomatostomus ruficeps | reverse complement strand
AAAAAAAGAAGTATTAAATATATTGATATAATCCAAACATAGAATAAAAGACAGATTCCTACTCTTCCGAGCGGTAGCATTGTGGGTTGCTGTGAAATATTGCAATCCAGGTATACTGCTAGTAACTTCTTTTTTTTTTAAATAGATACGTTTTCCTTCCATTTCTCCAACTTGTGTTTGCCACAAGATAAACACTTAAGAAAAATCTGTGGGAAGCTTTATGTTGCCTACAGATTCCTTTTCGGAAATGGAGTTCTTAAAAAGCCTCCCCCCCCCAAAAAAAAAGGTGCTCATGATAGCATTGGAGGACAGCATTTCAAGTCCGCCATGTTAATGAATGAGGATACAGTTGTCTCCTACAGAGTATTTTAAAGGACAAGTGATGAGAACTGGATCCTATCTGTTAATTCCACATATCTAGGAAGGACTTTTTTTCATTTAGTGGAAAAATGCTTAAATATTTTTTAAAATTAACCTGTTCTCCTAAATAGCATGGAAATTTCTCACAAGGTCTTGGTGTACCTCAGTTGGCAGCAACTGCTGTTCTCCCTGAGCAGCAGCATTGGCACTTAAGGAGTGACAGAGGCATATGGAAAGCCATCTTCTCGCTAGCAACAGGAGACCATTTTCAGAGCTAAGATTCTATATTCTGTAGCAAACAAAAAAAAAAAAATATCAGGAAGGATCCAAATTCTTGGAATATGCATTTTCCCACCAAGCATTTTTATAAAACTATCTGTTATAAAAGCTCACAGGAGATATAATTTTCAGCTTGGAATATCTGGGATATAATCCCAGCTGTTTGCCTTGAGTGAGCCACATCGAAAAGCAGCCTTTATGCCTCAGTTTCCTCACATCTACAGAAATAATAAATAGAAGGGGTGATCTCATTATGCCTGGAAAGCATGTTGAGCTGTTCTAGTGACAGACACTGACGAAATGTCATGCATTATTACTGCATTAGGCTGACTGCACTTCTGAAACCCATCTGACATTTCCCACTTGGCATTGATCGTGGGCAGTAACATTTCTGTATTAAAGAGGATGCTTTATATCACTGTCTGACGTGTATTACATGGTTTATGATAAAACATTTTCTGCAAAGGCAGTAACCTATGAGATCCTCTCTCTTTTTCACTTCATGAAGCTGCTGCATTACCAAGTGTTTTGCTTCATTGGGGATCCTGCCAGGCAGCTCTACTGTGCTCCTTGCAGCTACATGTGAAGTACCGAGGTGAAGTTCATAACTATATTTGGGTATCAGGGTTTATTTCCCGTACTCTGTTGAAGGTTAGCATGACGAGCAGCTGAGGAATGCTGGAGGAACCAGCCGCTAACACGAGCAGACGGTGCTCGGGCTCGGATGGCCCGGCTGAGTCCCGGTTCGTGTTGCGAGCAGATAAATCACCAGGCTCCGGCGGCGGCTGGGACCACACAAACACAGCACCAGGTCTGATACATTCCCTTATCGCGCTGCCGGGGCTGCTTCTCCGCACGGCAGATGGCAGCGGCTGTCCCGTACGCTGCCAGCCGTCACAGCTAGCGCTGGGGCGGGACACTTCCCGGTCCGACGTGCCTTGAAGCTGGGTGCCAGGAGGGGAAGCCTGGGGAGGAAATGAGTAAGTCAGCAGCGCGGCCCCGTGTGCGGCTGGAGCGCTGGGTCACTGCAGCAGCGCACAGGGCAGGAAGTGGTGCAACAACGAACTCCCGTGTCTGTGTCTCTCTGAAACAGCCTCATTACAGAAAATTCTAAGATAAGAGGGTTTTGGGGAAACGCTGCTGCACAATTAATGTAAGATGTCACGATCTACTGCCTGTTCTGGGAAGTGGGGGAGCATGCACAGCTCCTCCTTAGAGCTGCTCTGCACCCAGTGGGAGGGGTACACTCATAAAAAGCAGACTTGCATGAAGTTACTGATTTTTTACCTTCTGTTCTGTGTGAGTTTTCTCCTTTGATAACTGAGTATTGTGAATGATAATGCACACAGAAGCTTTATCTTTTCCCAAAGATTTAAAGATAAAACTTATGAGGTGCATTGATACTTAAAAATTGTGAAGGGGGGAGTCTCTATTTCTCATATTTACATAAGAGAATTTAACGTAAAAATAGTATAGTGGCATGTGTGCCTTCTTATAATTTCATGTGTCTATCTACATGCTTTTCATTTTTTACAAGACTCCTGACCAATGGGTCCCCAGAAGAATGAGATGAATGAGAAAGGAATCCTATGGGGAAGGGGAGGGAAACCAAAGCAAGTGGCATTACCTACAGAAAGAGAGGAAACAAAACGTGACATTCCACTGCCAGCTGGATGTCGGCTTGCTATATTGTCTCCATCAATAAATCTTTGCCTTCTTGGTTTTTTTTTTTAATACACCCGAAGTGAAAAAAACTCCTCTTTTAACACTGACTCCTCCCAATTTTTATACCATTGCATGACTATCAAATGCTGACCATCAGAAAAGTTTTGGTATGATGTGGATAATCAGCCTTTGCTTACAAAACAGTGTTTGCATTCTTTATGCATATCACTTCTAAATTAATGAGAAAAGAAAATTATGAAGGGGGCGGATGTATTGGTGAAGTCCATTCTTTGAATACTAGACATTTGCAAAGCAGCTGCTATATTGAAATTTCCTTGTCTGCCTAGTGGAAGGATAGTTCAAATTGTAGTCAGAATTAGGACTGTTACACCCAATTACGTGGGGGTGTGACAAATGAAAAAGGAAATGCCTGGTATTTTTATTTGTAATATGAAACTAACCTAAAATAATATTAGTGGTATTAAATTTTTTATGTTCCAGTGGATCAGTTTCATTGGAATACAGAAAATAGTTCTGCTTATATTAATAGGGAGTATTTTTGAAACATAACTTTAAAAGAATGACAGAAGTTGAAATACTAGTAGCAGGGAATATATGATGCTATGGGTGTGGTATGTGTCTTTTATCATCATGGTTTCATATATTTTAAATATGTGTTCATACAATCTTTACAGAGATCCCACATTCACTCCATATGAATATACAGTTGAAGAAACACATTCTTAGCTACAGTTTGCTTTAAAAAAACATTTTCATGGAGCCTTTTATGTTACTCAGCTGTAATAGTGAATAAAGAGTATCAATCAGTGAAAACACTGATTTCAGTCACTGAAAACACAGGGGACTCAAGTGGGACTTCTGAGTGTAGCAAGGGGATTAAGGGCCCCATTTAACAGCATCCTTTGATTATGGGAGAGCTGAATCCACTTCCACAGTTTGATTCTGTGGAGTTATTTAAAGTTCTAAAGCTGTCGAGAAAGCTGTGGCAAATCAACTGGTGATCCACCTGCAAGAATATGAGAAGAAATAGAGCAGACCAAACAAGTTATATTTTTCTCTCTTTTAATGAAAAGGGAGAAAATCTGTGGCAAAAGGTACTCAGGTAGCATAGGAGTCCTTAGCAGGTGAGCATGGACTAAGTGGTGATACTTTTGTGAGGTGGAAAGCAGATGATGGTTCTCTGGGCTAGGCTCTGGATTGGGAATTGCATCTGTTTTACCACCCTGGCTCTGCCACAGATTTCCTTGATGAAATAAGCAAGTAACTTAATGGCTTTGGCCTCTGTTTTTCTCTTCACAAAATGGGATTCTGACCCCTTCCTCTCCCAAGGGTCTATGAGGTTAAATAAAAGTATGTTTATATTTTTTATGAAAAAGCTGCAGTTTCACCATTTTCAAACAATATTCTCAGCAGAAAAAGACTCTTAGTTATTACATTGACTCACAAGGTGGTGCTGTCATACATGTGTGCTTGCTCTCAGTGGTATCATCCCACAGCAGTGGGAGGTTCGGGAGGTTCTGTACAAGTCCTGTTTTCTGGAGGGAAGGAAGAGGGCACAGACACCCTGCCAAAGGGAGCCAGGGCTGGCTGCCAAGGGCCACGGATACCCTCCTGCTGTGTGACACTCCCTGCCAATCCCCATTAGCATGAGCTCCCTCTGCATGCTGGGACACCCCGGTATGGTGTAAGCAGCTCTTGGGGTGCACTCTTCCTTCAGTGTAGAGGGGAAGGTGTCTGTTCCTCTTCTCTCACCCTGAGTGAACCTGGTTCTGTTTGTGTGCGTGCTGTAGGTGTTGCCAAATGCTCTGTGTACATACATACCTTATGAAATGCCTTCAACCTCTCTCCTCATACTCCTCTCCTCCCTTAATTTGGAGGATGTCATTCAGCTGGTCCTTTTCAACCTTTTGTTGATAATTGCCATTTTTGTGCTGCCTGTTGCTCAGTATTTGGTGCTGCTCAGTCTCACCATTCCTCACTCCTGTTTAGGCAAAGAAAGGGCACAGCATATTTCCACAATACATATACTTTAATTTCACTGATAAGACTACTGTGCATTGGGTGCTCTCAGTCTCCTCTGTGCACATTGGAGCACTTTGAACTGCCGGCAAGGGGGCAAATGACCTGTCCCTGGGCAGTGGGACACAGTGATTGCTCCACAAAGTGTTACAGAGGCGTCACCAGGCGCAGGAACACCAGTGACAAGCCAGTTAATCCTTACCCAAACACAGGCACATGTCTCTGCTATCACTTGCTCCTAGGCATCCCCAGAGTATGAACGTGGTTGGTGGGGCATGTATGGAGGTAGAAATGTGGTGGAAGGTGGAACTGTTGTAGAAGTGATTGATTTATGACAGGAATTTCCTTTACAGTCATAAGGGGAATTTTGCTTGGTCACAGCAAGTTTGAACCGTCATGAAACAGCCTGAATCATTTGAAGCTAAAATAAAACAGAGGATGGCAGGGGGAGGGGCATGGCTGTTAGAGAAAAAAAAAAGTCAAAAAACACATTAAAATTGTTTCCCTTGGTGCAGACTTCTTAAATGGGAATGTGTTCCAGAATAGTTCTGCTATGTAAGCCAACATTTGTTTTAAGACTTTTTATTGTCTCTTTTCCTCTCTTCCCCTTCTTCCCGCTCTGCTCTGCAGATTTACACAGACTGGGCTAACCACTACCTAGCAAAATCTGGCCACAAGCGGTTGATCAAGGATTTGCAACAGGACATTGCAGATGGAGTTCTACTAGCAGAAATCATCCAGATCATCGGTAAGACCAGGGCTGAGGGAAGCACTGGGAGCTGACTCCTTGCATGGGGGAATATATAATTCAAGTTGAATGTATTTAACAATAAGATGAACCCTGAATAATACAATTTGACTGGGTCCATATGTCTCTGATATTTGTGTGGTTCATCCTTGTCTTAATTAAAAAATATATTTATATGAGCATGTTTGGAAGTTGCTGTTTAACCATACTTTAAATGGCCAGAACTGTATCTTACACACTTTGAATTGTCAGAAATGAATGCTTCATTAAACCATATGTCTCCCATGTGTGCATTTTGTTAGTTGGAGTGGCTCATACTTTCTGGGATGCCTTGAAACTGTATCGTGACCCTGCAAAGACAATTGTGGAAGATTTCATGTCAGCAGTTATTTTGCAGGGGCTGAAGAATTAGCAGCGACCTCCTTCGCACTTCCCCCTTTGCATGATTTGGCATATGGAAGCAACTGCTGCTAACAAGAGTGTTGTTACTGTACGCCTGAGCTTTACTTAGAAAGGAGCTCTCTGTCAACAAAACCCTCTGCTTTTTATTGCTGTGCCTTTTCTGCTTTTCTTCTGGTTTGGTTTATTTTTTTCTGTTTTGATTTTTAGGTTTTTGGGTTTGGGTTTTTTCTTTTCTTTTTTTTTTTTGTTTGTTTGTTTGTTTGTTTGTGGTTGTTGTTGGTTTTTTTGTTTTGTTTTTGACCAGGGGTTGGAAAGTTTTATCTCATTGTTTACTTTTGCTTCTCCCCTCACTGTTTTTGTTTAGCAAATGAAAAAGTTGAAGATATCAATGGCTGTCCACGGAGCCAGTCTCAAATGGTAAGAATAAAATGCATTTTTAGTTTGTGTTGGCACCACTGCACCTTCCTAAAATGCTTTTTAATAAGGATTTCTATAAAATATTAATATTCTTTCCCATTTTTACCATAAAGTCCTAATTCTCATAGAGTGTTCCTGATACTTTTTTTTCCACACATGCTTAGTGTTTTTCACTTAGTTTCTGTGCTAACTTTGGATCTTGAGATAACCTGGCAGCAAAACTTCATCACTTCTAATTAATCCATAACTGCCTTATCCGACCTGTTCTTCTGATGATCCAAATAATTTCATTTTGCTTCATTTTAAGGGCAGTAAATCCAAGAATAAATTATTAAGTGGAGTCTTTGTGTCTGGAAAACTGGTTTGATGAACAACACTTGCCAAATTGTTTTTAAATACAAATAGCCTTTTGGATTGTCCACTGTGAAGTCCAGTTAGATGAACTGACTCCAAGACTTTCAGAAATAGCACTTCAGTCATATAGCTCTCTGAGATATAGCTGGCAGCTGTCTAAAGACTTTTTAATACTCTCAGACAAGAAGCATTTAGTGACTGTGATTCCTATGGAGTCTTATTAATCTTTTACTCTGTTTATGGCTAGTCAACTACATTTAATAAAATGAAACCTCCTTAGAAGACTCTGAAAGTGACAGACACAAAATCTGAGCCTCAATAGAATTACCATGCATTTATTGAATCATTTGCAATTCAAGTAATGTTCTCCCATGCTGAGGTCTTTGCCTTTCTGTTCACATTCATATAATATATAAATAAGGTGCATGGTTGTGTGGCTGGCAAGGATTTTGCAGTATAGTGATTTGGTTGAGCTTGCAAAATAGCAAACTGCTGAAACTGGGTTTAAAAATGGAAAATAAGTAGAAAAGAAAGTGTATTTCATCAGTGCATTTTTTTAAAGGTGTAAGGTATTTGCAGCTTTTTTCTGCAAAGTGTTAAAAAGTAGGGGAAAATTTTTGAGTGCTCGTGAAGTGAATAATGGGGTCTTTTGGTTCTTACTGTTCAAAAAATGTGCACGTTTAGAATAAGTTTTTTCTCTGACTTTCAGGCTTTTTGAAACAGTCCATAGAAAGAATATACGCAATTTCCTTAACAATAGTTATTATTTTAATTACTCATATTACAGCAGCACCTAGTGGTCCTGGCTGAGAACTTTGGGAAGTCCAGCATGGAACTCTAATATTACACTCACAGATCGAGAGATAATCGCTCTCAAATCACGTTACAACTTGCCGTTCCAGACAGGCCAGAAAAACAAGGAGACACAAAAGCACAGGAGAGTGGTATGATTTCCCAAGGCTGTGTAAGTGCTTAGTGGCCATCTAGGATTGCCTAGGGACCCACCTCTCTGTTGTCTGTCCAGCTTCATTTCCATGAGAGAAAGAGGAGCTGCAGAGAGACCTACTCACTCTAGCGATGTTTGCATCTCCAAAACAGCATTGCTGTATGTTCCTTGTTGCATTTTTATGTGGCATAGGGATTCTGGATTTCATCTCTACCTCTGTGCCGCTATGGGGAAAACGTGGTCAGTGCATGCCCATGCTGCAGCAGTACTTGTGGTTCTTTGTGTTCATCTTTCTCCTCCCATAAGCCCATCTCTCTGCTCAGCCAGGCCAAAGAATATGTCCCAGGTGCTCTGGGTCTCAAACCAGTTGCTTTGAAAGCTCCTGTGCATAGTCATACATCAGTGTTTGCACAGTGACTAAGTGTCGCACTTAGCCACTTTAACTTCATAGTAATATATTTATTTATCCTTCCTTTGATACAGTCTCCTTACTGAATTGTTTTTTCTCTACAGACTGATCAAATTATTTTACTGCCTTTTCACATACTGGTTCTATACTACTTATTTCTAAACTTAATTAGGAAATTTAAAATGTACTGAAGTTAAAAGTCATTCAAATTTTGTCAGTTTTTCTCTCAGAGCATCTCAGAGACCCCAAGTTTTGAGCCTGCTCTCCATTTGTTTCCTTTGGGCTGTGCACTGGTCTAACCTAACCAAAGACACAATTTTACCAGATTTTCATGTAATTTTCCTTGGCAGTGCTCAACTTTGCTAGCCCACTCAGTTAATGGTAGGGCAATTCTCTTCTCCTCATAGCAGTAGACTCCTAAGGTGTTTGTACTATGCAAGGAAAAAAATACAACCGTGGTCAAAGCAGTTTTGCATGTTGTATGTTTGACATACACCAGTATGTAGCAATATGTCCTGTCAGAATTTGCCAGAACATCAGCCATCAAACAGGCAACAGTCAAAATATCCCAATAATGTTTGTTAGCCATTCATTCACCGCTTCAATTTTTAAATTTTTAGTTAATAAACCTCAAGAATCCCACTACCCTCTTCTTGCACATGTGTTTTCATAATCCTTGCTCTCATAACTTGCAATTAAGGGGAAATATTTTCTGTATTCATCTGCCATTTGATACCCTTTCCAGGAGGCCTCTGATACCCATTTTCAAGAGGTATAAGATATTTTATTAGCTTTAAAAAAGCTAGGGAGCAGTGACGTGGTTTGTATGCTGCTGGAAACACTTGATATTCTCTGTGGATGATATTGATATCAGTTCATAATTAATCACTACCAATATTCCCAAGTTCCATTCCACTCACAATTTGGTTTTCCTCTTTCCAATGTCATCATCTTTCAAGTGATTTTCGAGGCATCTCAATACAGCTGCTATCTTAAATTGTAAACATATTTTAATGTTTATTTTAAATATATATAAAATGCTTGGGTTTTAGTTTTCCTTTAGTTAGTTCTATTGCAATATCTTGCACTCTATGCTCATTTTGGCATTGATATATAAAGTACTTGCAGACAAGTTCAATTGGCTCCTTAGGTCCAAGTTCATCAAAACTAAAAACCTGTGAAGCCCAGCAGCACCCAGTTTCTGCATAGTTAGCTTTACCAGGATTCTCGTGGCTTTCCTTATGCTCACCCATTTGATGTCGCACACGGAACCTGAGAACCCGAGATGTACTGGGGGATAAATTATTTCATATTCAAATCACAGAAGCTTTAAATAAACAAAATTTGTAAGAGAATTGGAGAAGTTTGCTTGTTTGCTGGGTAAGTCTATTGTGGTGAAACGATTGTAGTATTTCTTATGAATTGTTTTCATAAATATAATAAGAATTTAAACCTCTGTATATTACAACATACATTGTTTGTCCATAGTGTCGTGTAGATTCTTGCCTATTTTTTCTTTCAGCTATGCTTTCAAGGAGCACTACGGCACTTCATCTGTTTTTTCACCATCTCTTTGAATCCCTTCAATGGAAAATAATGCCACATGAAATTCCATCTTTTCCTTGTATGAATTATTCCATAAGTCTATCAATTAAGGACATTTCACATCATCTTTATTTATTCAATAATGGGATTTCAAGTGTTTACCTTTTGATAAAATCTAAAGCTAATTCCTTTCTTCTTCTTTATAACCCATTTGACATCTGTATGACCTCTTTTTTTAAAAATTTGGACCATATTGTTCACACTTTTGTGCAGCCTCAAGCCATGTTATTGCCCATCTGGGAATTTCATGAGGACATTTTGCCCTCTGTGTTGATGAGCCTGTCCCCAGACATTAGCAAGCTCCCATCAATTGCATTTCTTCCTTGAAGTTTCTAACTAGTAGCAGAAGCATCATGCTCCCCATTCCCTGCGAAAATTGGGTCATGGTAATGCACATCTTATGTATTCTTTGATGTCCCTCCTCATAAAGATTTCCTTACCTCTTAATTATGCATTTCTGAATCCAACTCTTGTGGTTTGGCAGAATAAAGTCTCATGCAATTATTTTTTGGGGGGGAACTGTGGGTAAAATACACGTTACAGCCACACTGGTAACAAATACTTCTTTCACAATCAGTTCTCCCCTACCTTGCAACACTGGCAGCTCTAGGTGGAAGAGCAGACAAGGCTGATATAGCTCCATTATGAAAGGATATAAGCAGGTGTTTTTCCGTGAGGGAAATAACACTCCTCAACCTAATACATATGAGATTCCCCTTTTCTGATGGTACTTTCAAATAGGCCTGTATCTATTTTTACTTAACTAGCTGTGCTTTCTGAGTTTCTTCACTGGGCAGGTGATTGACATTCAACTTTTAAACTTTCTGGGATTCCCAGAACCCAAGGGCCCAATACTGTCACCGCCAGGAGCATGTCCTAACTACCCTTTTGAAGATGCTTTCTTGGACAAGTCCTCTCATTTCCTAGATAGGTTCAGAGTGAGATCTTCCTTCTAAGAATCAATGCCATTCCCACATCCTTCCCCAGTGGCTGTCCTCAGCTGTTTGAGGGAAGACTTTTCCTTGAACATGTTTGGCACATCCAGATGCTTGCAATCCACTGCTCAGTGTACAATGGACAAGACGGCTCCAGAGCATTTGCAGTTTGTTTGGCATTCAGTGGGTGTTGAAGCCAACTATCATTGAAGTCTCCCATATTTCAAACTCTTGAATCATGAATGATGAGTGCAGGACAAAATTTTAGAAGCTGAACTTTAGGATTGGAGTTGCCTTCTTTGCCTGTCTGTTTTAGACAGCAACAAAGCCATTTTATAAACTTGTGTATGCCTTGCAGGGGTCTCATGCCTTTTTTTATGTAATGCTCTGTGCCATAGAAATTTAAAAATTCTCTGGCAAAAAGCAATGCAAGTAGATCTATCTACAGTGAAAATATGCAAATAGGTAATGCAAAATGAAGGATAGTTACAGGAAGTGACAACTTTTTCATCAGTGTAGAAATTGAAGTTTATTTTTTTGCTTGCAGATGAAATTAACTTGACATAATGACTAGAGTAAAAATGAAAATGAGAGTATCAAGACTAGAGACGTGTAACCTCAAAAGAAAAAAGGTAAAGGAAATAATGAGGGTCTATCTAAGAATACATTTTGGGAAGAATTGTGACTATGAATGGAGAGAATAAAGAAAGGAAAGAGAACAATTTCTGTAAGGGTAAGGTTACAGATGTTAATGATAGTTGAATCTCAAGGACATAGAGGTTTGAATTCTTGTTTCAAGTTTTGCTGAAAAGAGATTATTAATTTTATTAACAAAGACAGTTTAAGTAAGATGAGAGGCAAACTGGTTTAGCATACAACTGGAAGGGAGGAATTCCAACTGCTTTTGTGAACAAACCCTAAAATTTCCAGGAACTCAAGAAATTTAAGAGAAAATATAGATGGGATGACAGCTGGACAGACAGAGTAAGAGTTGCCTTTTTGTGGTAGACTAAGCATATTTTCACTCTGAGGGAACAAGGAAGCTGAGGAAAGGATGGAAGAACTGCTGCAAGTGTGAGATTAGTAGAGAATAAAGAATGGAACACTTCA
>VYZT01006485.1:7992-21165 GCA_013400735.1 Pomatostomus ruficeps | reverse complement strand
ACATCTCCAACTCCTTGCAGCAGGAGACATTCAAATGTTCTAAATGAGTCACGCTGTTAAAACAAATATTCCCAACCTAAATTTATGAAGTGCTGCAAAGGGCCAGATATGGGAATGCTGCAGCATCCAGAACCAGAGCACCAGCTGCAAAATTGGAAGCTGCACACATGGCAAGCTCCTGTTTGTCCCTGTCCATTCTGAATGGTCCAACCTGGCACTACTGGACAGCAGCCCGTGGTCTTTTGGCTTGGACATTGATCCTGACCTTAAAAGAAATTCAAAGACTACAGTGCATCTCCATAGAGCAGCTGCATTCCCCGATTCAAAAATTACTGTTGTATCACAGCACCAAATTCCTGCTGCAGCCTGGAGTGGAATCTCTGAAGTTACAGCTGCAGACCCAGTATTGCCAACCTGACACCCACGCTGCAAACAGCCCCACAGCTGGGCATTGGCAGGGTGGCAGCAGATTTGAAGGACAGAGGTGCCATCCCTCACTCACACTCTCATTCTCCAGTCTGGCCAGTGAAAAAGCCAAATGGACAGTGGCAGATTATGGTTCATTACCAGCAATTGAATGCCAATACTAATTTCTTATCCTTCTGTAGGAATACTCATTGCCAGCATGAACCAAATACCAGTGTTTGGATTCCTTCAACATTTAAATGTTTCTCCTTCCCTCACCCCTGGCATCTGGGAATGCACAGCAGATCTAAAAGACATGTTACCCCACATAATCAGGATGGAAATGCTGCCTCTCTGAAAATTCTTACGCAGAGTTGTCAAATCAATAATTTACATCAAAAACCCTCTTTTTTGAACATTTTGAAATTAAGACTTGCCACTTGAAAAGCCTTTTCACTGAGGTGTGGGGTTATGAAAAAGTAGTGTATTTCTTTATGCCATGATGCACTTAAATTAAATGTGCTTTCAAATCTATGGGAAGTATAATTTAAAGGAAAACGAATGCATCATGAGATTGACTGTATAAATAGATAGTCATGTGCCTTCAACCATGAAAAAAATTGTGGTGGTTTTTTTAACAGGACTTTGGGGATTTTTCTGCTTTCTCAGAAGCTTACTACACTGCACAGCCTCCCCAGGATCAGAGATGCAAATACCCCTCAAAGGAGACGTTTCAGTCTCTTTAGAAATTAACCAAAATGTAGTCCTAAAAAAGAAACAATCACATTTTTAAACAAATAAATACTTGAATACAAGTAACCACAATACAATCAGCAGTTTTTCTGCTCAACAAGCAGCTACAGCTACCTATCAGCCCCACGCCTCGGTACACTGCACTCTCCATAGTCAACAGAGGTTGCTCTAGGATGATCTGAAAGCTCATTTGGAAAGTGCCACAAAGCACACGAAAACCAGCACAAGGAGGCAGAGACATTTCTGATGGTGCTGTGCAGACACCCATTGTTGAGGACATTTCCCCCACAGGGGCTTCTCAGGCTGCTCTCAAAGTCACTACACTGAGCCTGGTGGTGTGAAGCAGTCCCAGTTCTGAACTGCCCAAAGACACAGTGGTTTCTGCCCGTGTCTCAAAATCATGGGAAACGTCACTGGATCAGTGAAATGAGTGCATGATGCTGTCCTCTGTTCACAAACCGCAAGCCCAACAACAGAGGAAAGGTGAATGACAATCTTTAATTTGGGTTGCTTCAAGCAAACTACTGAACACCCAATTTTACAGAGTAGCCACTATCATGTAAGCAGAACCATCATTAATTTTGGTTCTAACTTCCAGTGCTCAAGACTTCTGCAGCTCAGTGCAATAAAATGATGCAGATAAGGATGTTGCAGCTAAGAAATCTGGCTTTACTCCTGGAGAGAAGATGGCTGCCACAGAAGGGTGCTCTGAAAAGCCGTTCCTCTGGACAATACAACCCGTGCCTCTAGGGCAAAAATGAACCATCCCAATGGGATCTTTCCAGAGAATAAATACAGTCTGGCACCACAAATTATGTACTGGTAATTTCAGCTCTGAAGACAAGTGCCTGGGAAGTTCAAAACTGCAGAAACACCCTGCCAAGACAGCCGGAGGAAATGTAACTTTGTTAATCCTATCCCAACAAGGTGACAACAGCTTTTATCATTTAGTTATATATCCCCTAAATCCCCTTTAGCTGAATGAAACAGGTTCTTGTGGTTCTTTGTTTCACAGCTGAGTGGAGATTTAATAGTGCAACCCAAAAGGCACCAGGTTTCTGGTGACAAGTCACACACCCCAGCTGGGGTATAACACTTTGGTTTCCTGCTCTCTTCTCCCAGATTAGAGAAGGGCTTGCACCATACACAGCTTCTTCACCTCCCAGGCACACCAAAAACTGCCTGACCATGTAAGGTGACACAAGCAGCTGCTCTGTGAGGAACCAGCCACATCCAGGTTTCTCTGTGCTCTGGTACCTCCTGGTTCCAGAGGTCCACCATGCTGGGCACAGCAGTTTTGCTTGGAGCAAAAGAGAGCCTGTGTCATCACAGAATTTAGTTTAATAGGCAGAACAATGCTTGGAGAGGAAAAAAGTATTATCAGCACTTTAGAGACAGGAAAGAAAGTCACAGCAAGATGACGTGATTTTCTCAGGGTCACCAGAAGTGCAGACAAGCAGAGATGAAACTTGACCACGGGACTCAGGGGAAGGCATCCTCGCCTGTTATCAGGAATAGTGTGGCCAGCAAGACGAGGGAAGTGATTCTTTGCCTGTGCTCAGCACTGGTGAGGCCACACCTCAAGTGCTGTGTCCGGTTCTGGGCCCCTCAGCTCAGGAAGGACACTGAGGTGCTGGAGCATGTCCAGGGAAGGCAATGAGGCTAGTGAAGGGTTTGGAGCACAAGTCTGATGAGGAGCGGCTGAAGGAGCTGGGGTTGTTTAGCCTGGAGAAAAGGAGGCTCAGGGGGGAATTTGTCACTCTCTACAACCACCTGAAAGGAGACTGGAACCAGGTGGGGTTTGGCCTCTTCTCCCAGGCCACTTGTGATAGGACAAGCGGAGACACAGCCTTAAGCTGTGCCAAGGGAGGGTCAGGTTGGACATTCGGAGGAATTTCTTCACAGAAAGGGTGATCAGACACTGAATGGGCTGCCCTGGGAGGTGGTGGAGTCACTGCCTTGAGAGGTGTTTGAGGAAAAACTGGACACGGCACTCGGTGCTATGGTCTGGGTGACAAGGTGGTGCTGGGTCAGAGCTTGGACTGGATGATCTCAGAGGTCTTCTCCAACCAAACTGATTCTGTGATTCTGAGGTTCTGTAACCAAACATCCTCACTGCAGACCATAAAAGCAGTGATAAGAGCACTGAGGAAATAATCCAGAGAGTGCCATATATGGACTCAAGTCTCAATTTTTTTCCCTCTTTTGAAAAAAGAATGGTATGTTCAGAATATCCCAGAAATGAACCAAAAAAAAAAAAAAGGTTCCAAGTGCCAGAAACATGATTGTGGTGCCGTCCCAGGTGGTGTTAACAGGTTGGCCAGCAGAGTGCTCACCCACCACTTCCTCTGGCCCCCTTGGACACCTGCCTGTGCTATGGATCCCTGGACTTTCTTAAGCTCAAGAGCAAAATCTATTTCTGCTTCAGGTCCTTTGGAAATTTCACATTGAATGGTTCTCCCAGCACTAACTGGGCAAATCCCACGTTTCATCTCATTTGAGATGAAAAAACACAAAAGTGTTTCTTTCCTTTGACATACAACTTCAACCTGTGAAGAAGAAATTCTGATTTCATGCCATCCCTACACAGACCCTAGAGCACCTCAGCTGCCCATGCCTGCACAGCAGTCACTGGGTCCTGCTACCACAGCCTTTATTGCACAATGCAGAAAACCCCTCTGTGTTTGGACTTTTTGATAAACAGTACAAAGGCTCCCGAGTGGTTTTGGGAGAAAGTGCCTCATGGCAAGGCCCTGCTGCTGCAGAAGACATCCGCTGACATGGCCAGCAAGCTGCCTCGCCTTCTGGCAAAACTCTGGAGAAGTAGAAAGGATTTGAAGGCAAGACGTCATGTCTTTGCAAAGTAAACAATTCACAGAAGAGCCACTGAAGAGAAGTCACAGGGGTATGACTCACTCCTAGTACAAAAATCAAACCAAGTATTACAATCCATGATACTGCACGAGGGGTGAGCTGCGTGCTTCTTCATCCTGCCATCCCCAGCTCACTTCTTGCTATCACAGATAACACCTTTCCCCCCCTCCATTTTTGTAGGTTCCCTGGCACTCGCCTTTCCAGCTGGAAGGCTTTGGGTCATTCAAATCCTTCAAACATTTTGAGGAGAGGGATGGTTGATGCCCTCTCTCTGTGAACAAGACTTCTGCTCCCAGTACTCCTTAACTCTCCTGGAATGGTGACAGCTCACTGCCACCTCTCCTCACACAGTGCCACAAAATTTTAAACAGGAGCCTTGCCAGTGACTTCCCACAGCACCAGCTACCAGCAATGCAGGTTTCAATTAAAGGGTTTGCTCTTCTCCTGAGAGACTTTGGAGGAAAATGAAAAAATAAAAAGAAAACAAGGTATCAAAAGATTCCAAGATTGCAGAAACTAAATATTTTGCTTCTGATAGACTCCAGATTTTATGCCTGCTTTCACAGCATTTGAGGCTAGTATCAAAATTTTTGAATCTTTGAGATTAGCAATAACAGAAGATCAAGTAAACCATATTAAAAATATAAGCAATATTAAGTAAACACTTCAGTGTTCCCTGCTAGGGACCCCATGATGAGATTTAACTTTGAAAAACCTACACAAACTTTCGAGATGCATGGAAGGTGTGTTGCAAGATGTGGTGAAGAGAGGAATACAACAGCAATCTCCAATTTTAGCTATTTTTGTGTTCATCTCAGCAGCCCAGGAATTTACAGAGGTGGGTCTTGAAAAACATGTCAGTCCGGAAAAAAACCCAAATTCCTTCAAATGTGAGTCATAACTGTATAGCTGGAGCTGAATGATGGGAAGATCTTTCAACTTCCAGATCTAAAGCTAATCCAGGAATTTGCACTTTACAGCCAGGGTGAGTAATACCACTGGCTTTTGATGCTCATCAGATTCAAATTTTTAAAATGTTTGCAGATCAAGTTAATGAAGCCCTTCTCCTAAAGAGTCATTCAAATTCTTCCCTCGTAAACATTCCCTTCACATACAGCAAGTCTATAGCCATGATAAGAGAAGTGGAGCGGGGACAGGTTGTTTCTTATACAAGGGAGAGCAAACACCTGAGCAGCAAGTTAAGGACTTGGGGTGGATGAGGAAACAAATCATCAGAAATCAATTAGTGACTCTCAGAAACTCTGCAGCTCCCATTTATAAGGGCAGGTGGCTTTCTTCAAGTACTGAAGTCTTTAATCTGAGAAAGAGTCAGAGTGAGTGCAGGGCAGCCCCTCCAATTCTGCCTTTCTTCAGGTCTCTCCTGTAATTCATCTTTGCAACTATTCTTTCTCCTTTTTCAGACAGACCAGGGCCATGGGCAGAAACACCTCACAGCACCGCAGGAACTGCCCAGTCATTTAAACACCTGCCTGAGCAGCAGAGCTGAAATCTGGGAGTGTGTTTGAATACTTTTAAGAAAAGGGACTACAGAAAAACTACTGGGGATGGAAACCAGGGGTGAATCTGTAACAGTTAAATCTTATGAGGCACAACTCTTTTTGAGAAAAAGCTAGAAAATTTTACAGTGCACAATAATAATTAGAGATGGCTTAATCCTTTACCCCTTGGGCATGGGGGAAAAGCTTTGGACTGTGGAAACTGCAGCTGGTATCTAGTGCTGAAAAGAGATACAGCTCTGAGAGAAGTTCTTACAGAACCTGGAGCTAACACTGTTCTGTGCAGTGGAATTCAACTGCGCTCTGTCTTGTACTCACCAGCACTGCTGTGTCAAAACCACAGCAATTTGGAATGATTTCCCTTTCCAGCTGAGTTGATACCAGCTGTGCAAATAGGTGGATCAGTCAGTACCGAGGATACAGTGACACATGCAGAGAGCCTGATCTCGGACTCCTTCTACCCCTAAAGAATATACAGCTTTCATGTAACTGATGATGAAATCTTTTCTCAAGATGTGACACTTTTATAATATTTCTATTTTCAGCATACATATGCCTTTTAATCTGATGTTCCCCTTTATATGGAGAAGATGACATTTTATAGTAGCTTAGCAGGCTGTGAAGAAACACATCACGAGAACAAACATTTGGAGATCTAAAACAACATTACCAAAATCTGTTGTTCAGCCACATACTGATCTCCTGTCAGTGGAGGCAGGCATTTATCTCTGTATTGTTAAAGACTGCTCCATGAAGCCTGCATTACAGACTGAAGACTGGTGAACATTAATAGCAACGTTCACATTGATTTCAGAATGATTCCTTCTGCTACCCTGTACCTGCCATAAAAACCCTCTAGGGAACGGTCATCTCACCCCTCTGGAGCAGCTCTGTGTGGCTGGGAAGACTTCAAATGACTTGCAGTCACTCTGCCCAAGCCCTGCCACTTTACAATCATACTTACATGCTCTCTTTGTATTCATTCATTAATATGTGTATTTTCTACCCTAACAATGGAGCTGCTCATTGCTATCCTCCTTTGTGCCAGAGCCACTGGCCGTTTAAACTGCTCAGTTTACTGATGAAGACACCACAGATCCAAAGATCCACCACAGTTAACAGCCAGCTTCCCTTTCCTCTCACTGCAGAAAATTGTCTAGACAAGCGTGAAGCCAGAAGTCAGATTGGGGCAAAGAACTAAAATCCCTGTGCCGTGAACTCTTCCTGCCACTGGATAAAGAACAGACCTTGTTCCTCTCCCACCTGAAGGGCCTCAGTGTTGCACATGGGATGTTCTGGTGTTTCCTGGCAGCTGTAGTAGGTACCCAGGACACCACAGTGAAAGGCTCCCATCCTCCCTGCAGGACACAATCAGTGTTCAAAGAAACCTTGCTTTGATTCTCATCCCCCGTTTGAGGTGCTCCACAAAGCATGTGCTTAGATGAAGCTGCTACCTCAGACAACAGAGGTACAAAGCCCTCAGATGAGCCTCAAAAGAAATTCAGTCCTGCTCATCCCCTCTCTGACATGGAGCCTCTACCTCCAAGATGGGCCAGAACCTGCACAGGAACAGCAGAGACAACAAAGACATTCTGAGAAAGCACTGAAAAAAGACCATCCTAGGGACCACACCTACATCAGATTTTGATCCAAATCACCATAGATTTTGTTCATTCTGAACATAAAAATCACTTCAAGGTGCTTTAGGCTTTCAAGGCTATCAGGCTTCAGCCACAGGGAGGACATCCAAACCCTGCTGGGCTGGAGCCAGCCAAGTGCAGACCTCAGCCCTGATACACAGTTGGGCTACTGACAAGGAAAGGGAGGATATCAAGGAATCAAAACATAAAAATGCATATACTGCAGGCTGGCTTATAAAATCACTTATTACCAGTCTAAGTGAAACAATTTGTTTTCACTCTTGATGAAGATCTATAAGGAAATGCTTCCCTGGCTGCCAACATGTTTATATGTATGTTTTTAAAATATGATACTTATTTCTGTGCCGAAATTCAGATGGTTACACAACAGCCTTGACACTGAAAACACAAGCTGTGTTACATACTAATATTATTTGGTGGGGAAATCCATATAAACAATTTATCTCTAAATGTTTATAGTAATTCTTACGTAAGTGGGGCGAGACTGAGGACATCAATCCAGTTCAGTAACATCATCATAACCATGTGGCCTTTTCATATGTGGGGGCTGAGGACAGTGATCTCTCAGCAGTGATCATCCTTAGCTTTATGCTGACAGTTCGTCTGGATAACTTTAAAAGGAGCAGGAATTTAAGGATGCTTTTAAGGGCAAAGTCTAGACTAATTTTTTACTAGTAGCTATTAAATAATTGTTCAGTTGTTACTCTTAATTAGATGAGCAAAGAAATGCAATAAGGATATGGTAACTCTATTTAACTCTTTAATGATTTTTTCTGGAATCCTATTGAAGTACTGCAGCCTAACATGGAGCTGTCCTGAGCCTGCTGTGATGAACTCGGACCGTGCTATGAACATAAGATCAGAACTGAGAGCCTGGAGACATTTCTACAAAGAGAGCTCAGAAATGGGAACTGAATTCCAGAATTGCTGGAATTCACCTGCATACTTCATCTGAGCTCTGCTTGTTGGATTAAGCAGGTTACTACTCAAGTCTCACTTGGTCAGGTCTACTTGCTTACTCATCTCCTTATGGCACCGGTGGGACAGTTCCTGGTGTGCCTGGAGGGATCCCTCCCTTGTGGGCAGCCTTTGCCCTCCTTACTCTACCACTAGTTCTTTATTGGTGCAGTTTCAGTAGATGGGCTGTGGTAAGTGGGACTGCATAATCGTGAACTCCCTGCCCCAAAATGCCTTCTGTTCAAAGTACAAAAAAGGGGAATTCACATTCCAGCTTGTAGGGAAACAAAAGTTGTTAAGTAATTAGCATGAAGTCAGATGAGCTGGAACAGATCTGGGATTAGAGCACATCTGCCTTGATTCCTGAGCCAGGACTCCAGTGATTGGGTGATGGCTATTTACCTACTGTCCACCTTCCCCTCAAAAATCTTTATCTCACTTGTTTGGAGACAGAGAATAATATGAGGACGTGCAAAGAACATTAATGTCTAATTTTCAGGTGCAGCCAGGAATATGCAGAAGATGTGATCCCTCCAGCACTCTGCATGTAGCCTAGCCATGAATCCCGTTTGAGTAATACTAAGCAACAAAGACCACATCTTCCACAGAGTATGACCTCCTTGTCACTGGCTGTGGCACTCAAAACTGGCAAACTGGGAATTTCAAGCTGCTTTGAGAAGACTCAAGCCCCTCGCAGTAAAGACATTCCCATGATTTGTCCCGTCAAGGCAGTGCTTGGGTCTCCTTTTCTTCTCATTCAATGCATTACCATTATTTCCCTTCGTGCATGATGTCTCGGGGCTGTGTGTTTGGAAGGACTCAAAGTTTCCCAGTTTTTCCTCCTATACATTTCAGTGTGTCTGTTTCCACTTGGCTGAACTATATGAGCAAAGCACATAAACTGGGGATTCTGTAAGTTTACCTTCTGCAATTTCCCAGGAAAGCAGTTTAAAGTAGACAGTTTCTTCTGAATGCCTACAGCTGTTACACGTTGACAAAAATACCCCACAGGTGGGGAAAAGGCACTGAACTGGAGATTTGCCTTCTTGGAGCTTTCCTGCTCACCTTCTGCCCTCTTCAGTGGCAGTGGAGGTGACAGCCAAAGAGGGTCTCTGTTCTCTTTAACCACAATCAGTTAGCTTCTGTGTCCACACATGGCCAAATTTTTCTTCTTTTAAGATCCTGAAAGCATCTGCTGGATAAAGCCCCCTGGTCCTCCTCCGCCCCAGGACTGCTAGTCCTGCTTTGCCTCTCTTTCAGTCTTAACACAGGGGTAACAAAATAAACATTTTAAAATATAATATTTTCATGTCATCAGCTCGAGCATTCGAAGTTTAGGAAATATTAGAATGCAAACTGCTTTGCAAGTGCTGTATGTAATTCTAGTTATCTGTGTGCATGTGTACTATGACAGGCCATGGCACATTCTCAGGACACCAGGTCTCATTTTCTGCACAGCAAATATCATCATCCAGGGATGGATCTGATCCAATAAGAAAGGAAGATCTAGTCTGTCTAAGCTCTACTATATTTGCCACAGAAACTGGACCATACATGGAGCAGAGAGCAGGGGACTGCCAGCTGACACACAGTAGATTCACAGACGACTTCAGGATAGTTTGATCATTTAGTTTTATCCCTCCAGAAACAGCATATCTGCATGTTGTTAAGAAAATAACAAAACCAAAACCTCTTAAAAGTGGCTGCTGATGGTACATTCCTCATTCTCTGAGATGCCTCTTATTTTTACAGCTACATGGATCCATAGCAGCAGGTTAGATGAAAAGGTCATTTGCACTCCAACAAACAAAATAAAATTAAGGAACATCCTCATCCTTGCCCTGAAGGCAGTAAGGTCCCAGAGCATGCAAACAGAATGAGAATATGACCAGTGAATAAAAGTTTGCCCTGATTTCTGAACACAACAACCAAGTCAAAGATGCAGGGGCAGCTCTAAGGCTGCATTTCCCAGTTTGTGAATGCTCAACCCATTAGCCTTCATTAATTTAACACAGGTGCAGTCTGAGGTATTTAATAGAAATTTCTGCTTTGAATTTAATGTATGGACAGTGGCCATTGCTAATTTTAATTTTCAGTTCTTTTGTAGTATTCCTTGTATCAATATTAATTTGAAATATCTCACAAAGATTCTTATTGCGCACAAAGACCAGATAACTCAGCATTTACAAACAAGAGAAGAATAGTCTCTGATTTATAACTCATAGTGAGCAAGAAGGGTATTTTCTTTCCTAGAGGAAATGCATAGGTTACTATTGAATTACCAAGTCCAAGAATTTCTCTCTTCATGTATTTCTCTAGATCCCACTTCCCATTAGCCCCATGTACTGTCCAGTGCTTCCAGCTATTGGGTTTGGGCTATTTTTGCCGGTCTGCACTATTAGCTGTTTTTAAGGCAGTTCTGTTAAGCTCAGCTATAAATATAGACATTAATTCCCACAAGATCCAGTCTCAGAGCCTACCTTCTGCTAAAACGATATTCAGGCATCTAAAGTCAGACTAAATTTTAAGTCAAAGTACTTAATGCCACGTCCACATCCCACTCAAACCCCAAACCGCAATGTCACACCCAAACACTGATGACACCTTTCTAGATGTGAAGTGGCAGCTGCCTGTTTCACTTGTAGTTTGAATGGAGTCTGTCCTATGGGCATAGGTATCCTCCTGTCCAAAAACACCACCAGTCCCTGATCAAGCAGAATCCTTCCTCCTCAAGCCATTTGCAGTGCCAGATGACAAAATTTCACTTCCCTTCTTCCCTGATCCAGCCCTACAGGGATAATTTCAAAGAATAAAAAAAAAAAATAAAAAAATTTCACTGCTAGATCTTTACACTAGAAGAAGCTGGGACTCAGTGCTCTTTTGCCTCTATAAACAAAGGCCACAGCAGTTTAGAACAATTACGTGTAGATGTACTACCCAAACATGGGATGGACGTGAATCACTGACACAGTACTGCAGTGCCAACAGAGACAACTTTGGGATGACGACTGCCAATGACAATAGGGGTGGGGTTTTGATGCCTGCAGGGTCTCACCTAGAGTGGAAACAGTGTAAAAGCCAGGAAGAGTTACTCCTGTCGCTTACAGTTCGCTTACAGCGCACTGTTGGCATCCGAGTTAGCACAGGTATCCTTTCAGTTGGCTACGTTTCATTTACGCCAGAGTTCTTGTTCCGAGAAGAGATTTACTGCTTAGGGCACACAGAAAAATCAGCAACTTCAGCAAGATTCCCCGAGTGGTTCCCCTTTCGGATCCTGATGAGATGAGAGTCGTTACGTTCCTCCATCCTCCATCATATGGCTTCTCTGAAACTACACATGAGAATTGGGGACCACCAAAACTTCACAAATGTTTGGCTCCTTCGGCTTATGAAAGTTTGTGACCAAAATAGGTAACAGCATCAAACAGCACAACAAGTGATGGTGAGACTCACAAAGAGTACTGAAAGAGAAAAACATACCGCACTTCAAACACAGAAACTTTCTATGTTTAAATCTCAGGTTTTAGGTTTATTCAACATGAAAATGTCTCAAATACTTCACACTCTGTAATGTAATGACTAAGATTGGGATTGCAGGACAGCACATAAAAGAGGTGGAATAAAAAAAGCCACCTGAAATTGGAAATCACCTTGTACTTTTAAGCCTTTTTGAAGCATTCATTTGGGTTTGTTTTCTTTTTAAAAAGGCTGGTGGCTCTGAAACAATACCAAACAAACACGACCAAATTCTCTGTTTCACCTTGCTTTCTATGGCTCAAATTCGTCATGCACAAATTACTAATGTTAAATTTGAAATGTACTTATCTAAGATTTTAACTAGTTTTAGGCATGGGGTATTTGAAATAGTGGCAATGTATTGTCCTAAAATCCTATTTTGGCTAGCAACAAAGGGATCATCACGGGAATTATGGCAGATCCTGATGAAACAGTAATGGTTTTATCCATCTCTACAACTGATATTCCCACAGGCCTAGAGCTCCTCTGTGAATCAGCAAAGAATTTGTGCCAGAAGATGTTTATTCAGGCTCTGTCTTGTCTGTGTCTCACAGCTTTCCTCCCAGTACTGTTGGCTGCAGAGAGGTTACTTGACTAGGTGCCATCAGCCAGATGGTGCAAAAAATCCTCTTCTTCTGGTGAGACAACTCCTTCACAAGACAGAAAAATTCTATTAAAAAAATCCCACAGAGCTTTTAACATGCAAGGCCAGGTCCTCCTGCAACAGCCTCAGCAGAGCTGTGATAACTTAAACAGGCTGACAACTGCTTCATTCAGAAAGCTTTCAGGGGATTGCAGGGAAACATCCTGCCCTGCAATTGAAAGTTGCTCAGGGATATTCTGGTTGCAGACATTTCTATTTCTGCCTCATTTCCAGCCCAGCACCATCCCTGGCCTCCTCTTCAAGGAGGCCTTCATGGAGCAAATGTGACACCATCATAGGCATGTCCTCAATGGTCTATCCAGCAGAGCTAATGTGTCTGAGAGCCAGACTCATTTCTCATTCATTGTCATAAAACCTTCATTTATTGCTCTCACGCCTTCTTATTGCTGGAATTCCCCACAGGTTTCCAGCTGGCTTTGCTCATTGGGATCAACCTGATGCAAGAGCAGAAACCAGCAGGTGACTCGGGGTAGCTGAGGACAGGCGGCAGAGATGGAGGAAAGAGAGCAGCAGCAATAGCTTTTTGGAGAGAATAGGCAGCAGATTTGGACATATCCTCAGAATGGAAATAGGGAAGAGACTTTGTTCCCCATCAGAGAAGGGAAAGCTTAGCCATGGAGCAGTTTATTAGGACCTTCCTAAGGACACAGCTCATTAGTGTGCCAGATTTTAGAAATAAAGGTCAAAGACGTGCTATATTTGAGAGTGATTAGCAGTCTGGTACAGCTGCAACATAGCATGCACCACAGAGCCGAGAAACATTTATGCAGATCAAAACTGTAACAGCAGCTCATACCAGGGCCTTGTCATTGCCAAAGGGAGCCTA
>VYZT01006482.1:0-11589 GCA_013400735.1 Pomatostomus ruficeps | reverse complement strand
TATTCACCTCAGGTAGCCAGCCAGTATTAACTGGGACTCACAGCTGCACCAGCTGTGAATTGATGGAAAAGATAACAAATCTCCTCCATATCATGGATCTCAAAGTAAGGATACACTCAATAATTTAGTTTTAAATGTTTTGCTTGACCAATTTATAAATGAATTAAGTTATAAGGATTTCAGTACTTCTCTAGGAAACCTCTCATCCTGTTGATCCTGTTTGGCTACTTGAACAAGTACTTCTTCCCCAGGCTTTAAATAACCATAGACAGGCACCATTCTACCCAAGCCAGAATTTCTTTATCAAGTCCACTAAAGACAGCCCTGAAACTCTTATTATAAGACATGTAATATACATTTCCTTCTGTGTTTGACCTCGAATAAACTCCGTAAAAACTCAGCCTCCCCTTTTCCACAAAGTAGAGTAACAGTTACTCCATTTAATTGGAGTAAGTAGTTACTCCATCTGCATACGATGCAGAAAGACTAAATGAAAATCTCCCTATTGTGATAATACTGAAATCAGAAATTCTGGCATAAAAATACTAAAGCTGTACAGTCAGTGAACCAGGCGAGGAAAACATTCAAACACATGTTTAACCCCACTCCTGTTCTGCATTATTTTCCTTAAGAGACTCAATCTCATTTGAAGTCCTTTCCTCAGCTGGGATCAATGTGTGCTATGCAATATTTATTATTTTGGGTTAATAGAACTACTTTGGGACTTAATATCATGAAAGAGAAGTATTAAAGTTCCCTGGCGTTTAGGATAATTTCTGAATAAAAAATCCCTCCCAAACCCCAAGAGTGACAACTATTAGAAGTTTCAATTAAAACCTCCTTTAGCTCTGAGAGTTACAAATGACCACTTCCAGTATCCTGAATCTGGAACCAATGAACACAAAGACCATTAAAACAATTAAGGGCTCTTTCATTCATTTTTGGTGTCTTACATATCATATGTTCGATAAATTTGAGATTTGACTCAATTCTTTGATTTCTAGCCAATGCCTTGGCAGCATTTCCATTCAGTTCAGGGAAAAGTACAAAATATTCGGTGCAAGTGGTGAATTAGTTATGTCTGTGTGAATTAGCTCTCACAACTTTTTGGAGAAGATACACCATCAGTAGCAGATAAAACTGCATAATTTCAGGCTACTGTCACCTAAGCTCCACTTGACAGGAGAGAAAATACACTCAGCATTTGCCTATGATGATTTTTTATTGCTCTGCAATGCTCTCTAATGCCTTCCAGCTGCATTGAGGACAATTTGTTCATTTTTCTCAGTAATCAAAATGTGTTTTGACTAGTAAGTCCCTATTTAGTTTTTTCTGTAATCGTTTTTCTTAATGGGAGTATTTTCCAGATGTTGTGTTAGTCCAGTCATCCGGGCCCCCTTCCAAGCGCTGTGGAAAGTTTGCTGTCATGAGCTGTCGTTGGCGGTGTGTTTAACAAGCTGCCTAATTACCTGACCCCGCACAGCTCCAAGGCAATATATAAGGATTCTGGAACAGCCCTGGGAGCAGACACACTCTCTGCTAGGTAAGTGCTACCCCTGTCTCTACCCAGAGCTCTTCTTCTAAAGGAAAACCAGGAACCGCGACAGAAAACCCAAAGTTTTCCTTTTGCAAGAAGATTTACTTTTAGCCTACGTTTGAATTTGACATATTTCAATGCTAGGTTATGACTTATAAATTTATGCTACTGAATAACTAATGATCTGTCAGTATTTGGGTTTATTACAGATTTTTATTTATCAGTATTATAAATTCAAACATTGTTGTGCTGAAGTGCACCCTTGTTAGAAGACAACTGTGACTGCAGTCTTCATATAATAAAATTCTGCAAAAAATTATTTCTATTACTTGTAAATAATGGATTTCTACAGTCTTACTACAAAATTTAACAGCTAATTAACTAATAATCAAGAGGGAATTTATGGAGTAATTATAAATTAGCAATTTGTCCTTGAACAGTTTTATTATTTATGTTTTTACCAAACTAGTCTTATATATAAAGATATGCACTGCATTTTTTATAATTATGAATTAATTGAATTGCAGATAGTGATGAGAGATTATTTGTTTTTAGGAATGATGTCGTACCTGAAAGTTATGATCATATGGAACATACTTTGCTTGTCCCTGGTGGTCCTTTCACTGTCCTTGATTCCAGAAGTGTCTTCTCAAGGTACTGTAACACACAAAGTTCAAGGGAGAGTGTCTAGGAGTGTGTCTGACACACATTAAGAATGTTTCAAATGCATCTTTATAAAAATACTAAATTCTAGAACTTTATTCAGACAGGAAATATGATTCGGTTTTATCATTACTGAATATTTTCATAAATTTTGGTGTAGCATGGGCCTCTTTTTTTGAGGAATAACAGAAATATAAATGCATTGCAAAATGTATATGAACTTACTGCAAGAGCCTCTTGCTCCACACTGATGTGTTCAGCTCCAGTGATTTGCAGTTTGGTTTAGGAAAAATCAAACATGACAATATCCACAAAGGCTGGTTAGAAATATTTCAACAAGCTCAGGGAAAGGAATGTCTCTACCTTGCTAGGTGCTTTGCCATAAATGCACCGTTATTACCACCACTGAGGCGTATTTGGGGAATTATTTGTCTAATGCTAGAGATTTGTATTTACTCTCCAAGTTCTGTGATTTATTCCCAAATGAAGCAGCACTGTTATGGTGAAGCAGAACATGCCACCAGGCAAATCCTGTGCTGTTGCACTTCTCTGGTAGCTCCCAAATTTTCAGGAGGATAACACTGGGTATTATTTGCTGGTAGAAAATGGTTTATTACTACTTGATAGCAGAAGGCACAATGCCGTGTGTCGGAGCAGGGCACTCCCCATGCCAGGTGTGACCTTACACTGACCCCTTGATAACTGCTGCCTTCCCACCAGATTCAGCAAAAATCAAGACTTCTGCCAGCAGCAACCAGGACCATTCAGGCATTTTCCTTACAAGTAACTCCCTGACTTACAAATCATAAACTTAAAAGAAACAAATGAATGAAGAGGTATAACTACTGGACTATTAACTATATTAACTATATAACTATTGGACTTATTTCCTTTCCATAGAGGAAGAAGGGTTCAATATATTGGGCATATATCCATAAAGGAAGATGTCCACCTTGTTTTTCAATCACTGTATTAACAGCCCAGTAACTCAAGTCCTTTAATGTCTCCAGTTATCCCTTAGTTCCACTTTTCTTTTTGCAGCTAACAAGCGTTACAAGTACTTGCTGCAAATCACAGTATATGTAATATATGTAATATTTGTTATCCCGTGGTCTTCCTTCAGACACACACACGCGGAGTGTGTGCTGTTAGAAATTGTCTTTGGTGTTGTGTCGTGTTACATGTTATTTCCTTGTTGTTCCTCGATGTTTCAGCTGATTATCTGTTTGAGCTTGCTGATTGTTCAGCTTCTTTGTTTGTATTTAGGGACGCTTCACTTGTGGTGCTGCTTGTTTCATTTCCAGAAGAAGCTGTTAGCTGGTTGTGTTAGCAGAGATTTCACGGAGCAAGGGGAGGGTTGCAGGGTGAATACCTGATCTGGCAGCAGGAGGTAGCGAGGCACTGCCGAGCTGGAATGCTCACAGGTTAAAGCAAGACATCTCCTGCTGTCCTGCTTTACCTCCTGTTATCTGCACCATTTCTTACACTCCAGCATTTCCCAGCACTACGGCAGTCTGGCAGCAAAGCCACCGTGGGATGAGCTTTGCTGTTAGTCTGCCAGTAAGTAATCTCCTAATTAACAAACCGTATTTTATAGGAGCTGCAGGGCTAGATCCCAACTGTTGTTAACCTTACAGATGATACCAAATTCTCCCCTGACAGCAGGGGGAAAAAATAGTGTTGGAAGTAGTTAGATTTTGAAAGTTCCAATGAAAATGACTTCAGGGACCTGTATTTATGATAGCAGTGCTCTCCAGTTTGCAAGCTAACCTGACTAGATGGGTTATTAGGAACAGCATTGCCAACAGTAAAAGTCAGACACCTAAGGGGTCTGTCAGGTAGGGGTGTGCAGATGCACACCTGTAACCACACAGAGGGTGAATCAAACTGGAGAGTAAGTCAGCAAAGCTGATATACTGCCCAAGGGGCTAGTTTGGATGCCTGGGGTCATACTACAGGACCAACCCTCAGGGATTCCTTAGTTTTCAGGAGAAACAGGGGAAGTTAGCTCAGTGGAAGACCCCTCTAACCTGAACACGTGCTGCTGGTGATCCTCGGGCTGGCTCGGAACAAACCTCTGCTCCCCACAGCTTCAGAAGCAGTCACACCATGCCCTCAGCTTCTGCAGTACTGAGTGAAGAAACCACATTCTGTAGGAAAAAAAAAAAGAGAAACTTTACTTCCATTCAGCAGTTCCTTAAGGACCGTTGTGGTTTGGCAACGCTTACACGAGTGTTGTGTGATTTTAGATGTACCGAGCTGTACAGGGAGATGTGGGGCAGGGTATTCTAGAGAGCATGACTGCCAGTGTGATTTTAACTGTCACCTCTACATGGAGTGCTGCCCTGACTTCAGGAAAGTCTGCACACTGGGTAAGTTCCCCAACACAGCCAGTTCCTCTCCTCAAAATTCCCCTCCCAGCTCCCTACCACACCAGTGTCTCCTCTCTGAATGCTTAAATGTCTGTTGGTTCGCTGCGTCCTTGTTCCCTCTCATACATGTATTGTTGTCCCTTCAAAAACTCAGGATAACCTCTTGCAATCCCAAGAAAATTGTGTATCCACCGGTTATTGCCAAGCAAAGAATTTTGCTTTTTACAAAAGCAGAACTATGCAAGATGGGCAAAACCAATTTACTGTTTGTTTTCTACTCCTCAGTGCATTTGTATTGTATGTGTCTGTCTCTTACACAACGGAAAAAAGTGGTAAAAGCCAATTCAGGGTTTTGCAGAAAGAAATTCTGGCATATTCCACCTCAAATTTAAGAAATGTGGATGCTGTGGGGTGTAATCCAAAGCCAGAGTGTCCTTTCATGGACAGAAATTGGCTCTGGATCAGAACCATGTCCAGAGTCTGCTGGAATAGGTGATTGGATGAGTATTGCTTTATGCTTTATTTACATGCAAAACTGTACAATGTAAATAAACACAGGTTTTTCAAACTGCTTTACTGAGCATTAAAAACATTTTCTTAGGAATCCCCAATGTCAGAAATGTCAGAGATTTGGATAACTGCGGTTTGTTACACTACACTGTGGTTCCAGTAGGATTACAGGGGTAGCAAATACTTCTCAGATCCAGCAACACCACTGAGTGTTGTTCCAATGCAGACCTAGCACTCCCCAAAATTCCAATTCTGCTGCCCTGACACACACTGGGGACACTTTCCGCTTCAGTCTTCCCCATCCTGATTTTGCTTTGTGGGGGGACATCAGCATTTATCACAGCTGAAAGTGCAGAGTGAGGCATTTTAACTATGTAGGCTATTTATTCATTGGGGGTCAGATTCTAAAGGTATTCTGGCATCTACATAACATTTAATCAAAAGTTTAAGGCTAGAGGAAGCCTGCCCTGTTCTACTCTAAACCAGTGAGTCCAGGCAAGACCAGGAGGTGTCATCCTGAAAGGATGCAGGCAGTCTGGCTGAGGACTGTTGTCCACTTGGTGTGAAATCAGTGCTGACTAAATGAGAGAAATGCCAGACATTATTTATGAATAAAAATTTCCCAAAGATAATAAAAAGAATTCTCACCTGTGCATGTGGGATGGATCCACTGGTATCAAGAGACTGATTCCACAACTACACTAATCCAAAGATGTTCAGAATCTGCCTATACAGTAGGCAGTATACAGTAATCCTGATTTTGCTAGATAGTAATTTAACTGTAAAACATGATTTTATGCCCTGTGTGCCACAGAGACAACGACTTCAATAGAGACTTACATAGAGGAAGTGCTTTTTCTGAAGTCTGTAATAGCTGCGCACACTCTTTCCAACACAATGTGTTTGTTATTTGATATGAAATGGCAGTTTGGTCAATGAAGTTAAACAAAAATGAAATAATAAAATCATATGATTATTAATCATGTCAAAATGTGGTAGATACTCCTCTAGCACTAATAATTTAAGAACTGTATTAAACAGTTCCAAACTGGTCTCTCGGGGTAACTTGGTTAACCTGTTCACACAGTTAGGGTGCAGTGTCAAAGATGACACACCAGGTACACCAGGTACACTCGGTTGTGACCCAATCAGGCCAATTATTTTTCGGAAATGCTTTGGTATCACATCATTCTTGTTGCAAAGCGATACCCTGGTGAACACCTTCCTGCAAACCCAGCCCAGAGTTTAAATATCGCTCTTGAGATCGCTGCTCTGTGGCGGGGGAAGTGGAAGCCTCCTACGGTGGGACCTGGCTAAAGTGAACGCGGAGGTCACGTTTGACTGCGCTGTAAATCCAATGGTCTCAATTCACTGCCGTGGCGTGGTGCCCTTCTGGCCGTCCCGCCTGCTCCAAACCCCACAATTACAGACAAATCCTGGGGCAGACCAGGATAAGCGCCTGGTTTTATGGAGCTGCTCTTGGCACCAGCTCGAGCAAACGACTTCACTGTAGAGAGGTCCCAGCGTTGCAGATGAGCTGGCCCAAAGGCTGACTGTGCTGCTCTGCCTCCGCAGCCGCCTCGTGCGAGGGACGCTGCTTCGAGTCCTTCGAGAGAGGGAGGGAGTGTGACTGCGATGCCGACTGCGAGCGATACGGGAAATGCTGCCCGGACTACGCCAAGCACTGCAAAGAGGGTAAGGCGTTTCTCCATCATTGTTTTTCAAAGATATATTTAAACAGAGGTGCTTTGCTTTACCATAAACAAAGCTGTGTGGGCTTTGGTAACAACTGGACAAAAGAAAATGGAACAAAAATAACAAAATCTAATTTCACAGACAAATTGGCTTATTTCTCGAGCATGAACGCTTTATGGACACATACAGGGAGATATCCTGGAAGCCATCACTGAGATGTGAATTCTGAGGGTGAAGTTGTATTTTGCATTAGGCTCTTTTGGCACTAGCCATGCTCTAACTATCAGAGCCATTACTCAGAATATCATGGGTAAGGACAAGTTCTGCACAATCAATAAGAGAATTTAATGAGAGAAGCTAGGGAATCAGAACAGTTTGTTTGGAAAAGACCTTTTGAGATCATTGTATCCAACCATTCCCTCAGCACTGCCCAGGCCACCACTAAAACCTGTCCCCAAGTGCCACATTCACACACTTCTAAATCCCTCCAAGGATGGGGACTCCACCCCTGCCCTGGGCTGCCTGGTAATCTCAAACTCCCCTGGTGCTCCTAGGGGTCATTTCCTCTCCTTCTGTCCCTGTTCCCTGGGAGCAGAGCCTGACCCCCCCAGCTGCCCCTCCTGTCAGGGAGTTGTGCAGAGCCAGAAGGGCCCCCGGAGCCTCCTTTGCTCCAGGCTGAGCCCCTTTCCCAGCTCCCTCAGGATTCTCCAGCCTCTCCCCAGCTCCGTTCCCTGACCTGGACACGCTCCAGCCCCTCCAGGGCTCTCGGGCCATGAGGATCTAGAACTGGACACAGCCCTGGAGGTCCCTCAGTGCCAGCACAGGGACAGTCACTGCCCTGGGGCTGTGCCCACACCAGGGCTGGTACAGCCCAGGGGCCATCGGCCTCTGATCCACCTGGGCACACCTGGCTCACGTTCAGCCACTGTCACCAGCACTTCAGGGCCTTTTCCACTGGACAAATGAATAACTGAATTGCAGTAAAAAGCTGAGTTCATCTTATAAAAACAAGGTGGAAGGTTCAACTTCCTTAAAATCCCCACCCATCCAAAAGTGGGGAATGGCTGCACCCTGCCTTGGGATGGCACTACCTGGACCTCCAGCCCACTTGCTTGGGGTCACTGCAGTCCTGGCAGCATATTAGAGAGGCACATCCTAGATTCTCCCCACCTCAAATCCAACATGGGAAGGGCAGCCCAACACAGAAACCCATCCTGTGGGGCAAGAGGGAGGAACTGGATGCAACAAAAATTTTAAGAAAACACACATTTAACCTTTAGGCTGCAAGTTCAGTCCAGGGCAGAATCAAACTGACCTGCAGTCACTTTTGTTTGTTCTGTCCTTTTCTGCAGAGCCTGGTGGGGTTTCAGCTGAGCACAGAGGCACAGATCTGGATGTGCAGTCCCACCCTCATGTAGCTTTAAGGACACCAGCAAATGAACTCTAGAAAACAACAGAATTTGTTTAATTTCATCATGTCCTTAAACTTTCTGGTACCTACAGACCTAAATTCATTTCTGACAACACACTTGGCAATAATGGCTTGGCACTGGGTCACTGCATCCACAGAGCAGCCCTCCTCCAAGGCAGCCAATTCCCACAGCCTGCAGGGTAACACACAACACGAGTCACAATTATCACCTGGTTCTCTTTGCCCAAGTGCTCCCCGAGTGCTGGGATAGTGGCTGGGCTTTGCCACACAATTGCACAGTAATTTAGACTGAAATAGAGTCTGTATTCAGCAGTTTTGACTGAATATCTAGAGGAGAAATGTCTTGGAAGCATCTTGAGGTGAATTTGCTGCTTTGAAGGTTGCTTAATGCTTCCCTCTTTCTGCTGAGTTTATCACACCCAAACACTCACAAAACACTGTTAAACCATTTCACTTCTTCAGCTAAAATATAATGAAGAATTAATCAACTGTTCCTAAAGAGTTTCTTCTGTATTTTACTAAACTTTGCTATCAATTTTTGTCAAAAAATCCAACAGAAATACCCCGAACCACTGTACTCAGTATTGTACCATTTATAGTATGTGTGAATAACTGAGAAAGCTGTGAAACCTCTTGGAATAAATTTGCTTTTTCAGCATCCTCTGAACATTTCCTTCTGTAAAGCCAAGAGTATGATGTACATACAGAGCTCATTGTTACCTTCCCTGTCCTCCAGAAGCTCTTTATTCCCTGAATACATGTACACATATAACCAAAACATTCCCCGCCCCAGCAATTGGCTTTCAAAGGAGCCATTCAGCTTCCAGAGTGATTTTATTCAACAACTACAATTTCTCTCTCTTCCTCAATAAAGGTTTCAGGATGTGGTGCAACACCCAACCTTCCTTGCTTTGAGCACTATCTTGCTGTGAAAGTAAATCTTCTGACATCACGGTCATCCCTTGGAGACAAAAATCCCATTCCTTTTGTAAAAAGCTGGTTGCACACACGTCTGGCAGTTGCCAGCTCCCTTGGCTGGATTGAAATAATTCGGCCAGTTCCCTGAGCTCCATCACATTTCCTTCACCACTAGCAAGTTCCTTCTACAAGGCTATGCTAGTAGCTCATTTCCAATTGTTCAATTTGACCAACAATTAATTACAAAATGTTATCTGGTCTTACTGGATGCAACTGAAATCCCATCCACTCTTCAGAGCTGGAAAATCTGAACGCAACCTCCTATTTCCCCTAAAACTCAGCCTACTAGAAGTTAGCTTAATACTCGTGTGGTTTCCTTGGTGCACGCCTGCTCTGCAGCTCCTGTCTCCTTCAAGGAAACCATTTCTTTTAAAATGTCTCTCCAAAACAATCACTTGTGTAGAATGATCACATCTGAAGAACTGCAAGGGGATTATCAAAGTAAATTCTTGGCCAATATGACAGCTCTCCTATTTCCACTAGAGTGAGTTAGTCCCAAGTCATCTGTAGTGAAAAAAATAGTACAAATTTTCAGAACACAGAGCTTCACTCACTATTCACTATTTTTTTTCCCACCTCAAAATTGCCATTAGCTAATAATGCCTCACCTCAAACTTCTGGGAAAAATATTGCTCTCATCTGTGATGAAACACTTCAGGATCCAAAGGGTATTTTTGTGCTTTTTCATACAAATAATAGCGTAAAGAATCCTATAGATAAAAATAAACTTAGTTTTAAATGGAAGATGGCCACTGAAGTTTTGTAATCACTCTTATACCATTGACACCAAGGACATATAAAGAGAAAATAATCTGTTAATGGGAGGACTTCTCTCTTTCAGCACACACAGAAAAGCCAACCCCAGAAACTCCTGAAGAAAACAAATCCAAAAGGTCCTCCACAGATGAGGAAGAGCCGACAGAGGAAGCTGGGGAAGGTAGGAAAGTTGGAAACACAAACAAAAAGAGACTAGAAGTCAGTCAATATTTCAATCCTCCTTCCTTCCCTCTTTCTGTTTTTGATTTGGAGTACTTATTTTCTACTGTTTCCATTTCCTATTACAAAAAAAGCCAACCAAACAATAGATTGGGTTAAATGAAAGAAAATTAAGGAAATTCACCATTAACAGGATGCCAGTTGGTTTATGGTATTTCAGACACATGGGATGGGAGTGGAACCTATTCTGCAACACTCTGCTCATACTAAACACACAGCCTTTGTTAAAGCACAACTAAACTGCAAAATCTCAGAGAGAGAATACTTAGGGAGAGATTGAAATGCAGAAGCATTTACTGTTCTTTTTGCTGAATATCAACAATTTGACTCAAAGCAATGTAACTATAAATACGAGTAAAGAGAGCCTTAAACCCGTACATCACAATGAGGAAAACAACCCAAGGTATAAAGATACAGTAAGAGATGAAGCCAGGGCTCTGTGTTCAGGAATTATTTTCCTCCTGCTTCCCTACCTCTCTCCTCCAGTTCTAGGTTGTTGGTGCAGGCTAAGTTATAATGTGGGGCAGTGGAATAAATCAAAATAGGGAAGCAAACTGAGAAGGGAAGTGTTTTGTTAGCAGGACTATTTTATAGGGTGGTTTCCCTTCCATGAAAAAGGCAGGAAACCCCAGGCAGCCTCACCTAGGAGCACCAAACTAAACCCTGCACTCAGGGCAGCACCAGGCTGGCCAAAAATCACCTAAAACTGAGCTGAGCTGCCGCAAAGCCCCATGCAGACAAAAGGAACTCCCATTTCACCCGGCCCAGGTTAGTTTGGCTATTGAAGGAAAGGTACTCCTATTCCAAAGGGAGCACCTAGAGCTAATGGGTGCAGTACATTGACAGGCAATACCCACCTGCACGGCAATTCCCGTGCCTGAGCTGAATTCTATTTGTTTTGTAGATCCTGAGATCCAAGTGACCACTCCTGCTCCAACCACAGAACCTGCAGAGACAGAGGCACCAGCGACTGAAGCTGACCCCCCCGCCACAGACACCGCAGAAGATGTGACCCCTGATGCCACAGAGGAACCACCGACTGAAGTGGACCCGACCGACATCCTTGCAACACAAGACCCAACCCCTGATGCCAGTGAGGCACCATCGACTGACACTGAACTTCCAACTACGCCCACTCCTGAAGAAACAACCTCAGAGGAACCAACAACCCCCACACCAGAGGAACCAACAACGCCCACCCCAGAGGAGACAACCCCAGAGGAGCCAACAACCCCCACCCCAGAGGAACCAACAACGCCCACCCCAGAGGAGACAACCCCAGAGGAGCCAACAACCCCCACCCCAGAGGAACCAACAACGCCCACCCCAGAGGAGACAACCCCAGAGGAGCCAACAACCCCCACACCAGAGGAACCAACAACGCCCACACCAGAGGAGACAACCCC
>VYZT01006472.1:2410-18949 GCA_013400735.1 Pomatostomus ruficeps | reverse complement strand
GGACGGGGTGTGAGGGGACGGGGGAGACCCATGAGGGAACGGGGCGTGAGGGGACGGGGCTCGGGAGAACCGTGAGGGAACCGGGTGTGAGGGGACGGGGCTGGGGGAGAGCCGTGAGGGGACGAGGCGTCATGATTGTCGTGAGGGGACAGGGTGTGAGGACATCCACGAAGGGACATCGTGAGGCTACAGGGTGTGAAGGCAGCAATGAGGGGACAGGGTGTAGTGAGGGGACGGGGCGTCGTGAGGGGACGGGGTGTGATGGCAGCCGTGAAGAGACGGGACATGAGGACACCTGTGAGGTGATGGGGGAAGCAAAGAGACGGGTGGGAAGGAGCACCATGAAGTGCCCGGGTCGGTCAGTTTCTCTGGGAAAAAGCCCATCCCGGGGAAGTGAAGGAGCACCATGAAGTGCCCAGGTCGGTCAGTTCCTCTGGAAGGAAGCCCATCCCGGGGAAGTGAAGGAGCACCGTGAAGGAGCGCCGTGAAATGCCCAGGTCAATCAGTTCCTCTGGGATAAAGCCCATCCCGGGGAATGTCCCACCCGCTTGTCCAGGGATGGCGATGCCCGGTGATCCTGCCCAGCCCGGGCAGGTGCAGGTGCGAGCTGAGGCACGGCAAGGAGCAGCCACCAGGTGCCTGTGGAATTCTGCAGGAGGAGCATCAGCGCAGTCACGGTGTGCCCTGCACAGAGGGATTGATCAGGCTCTGTCCCCCATGGAGTCAGCGCTCTGCCCTTTGTGTGTCACAGACCCCTCTGCATCCAGGAGAGTCCCCGGAACAGTTGGAAGCAGTATAAAGAGGCTGGACAGCATGAGGAGGGGACAGCCAGGGGACACAGCTCTCCCTGCTCCCCTGTTGATAAATCTGCCCCAGCTCCTCCTTAAAATTCCCTTTCTGAGCCGCTGGTTGTGCGGGATCCAGGGTCGCCAGGGAGCCAAGGCAGTGCCTGGTCTGTGCTGATCCTTTCCTGACCTCTCTCTGGAGCTCATCCTCACACAGAAATGGGTCACTCGTGGAGCCTCTGGCTTTATTTTCCCGATGAAATAAAAGCAGGGGAGCATCTGCAGCGAGTCACAGCCCAGGTCTATCAAGCATGCAGAAATGAGGAGAGACCCGGGAGAAAGGGGGAGAGGATCGGGTAAGGTTTCCTTTCACACTCGCAGCTTTTGAGAAAGGATTCTGCAGCCAAAGGTTGTGTCCTTCGCTTCATGGTTAGAGGCATTTGCAGACTGCTAGGACTCTGTCCCATTCCTTTTGTAACTCGTGTGTTCATTCGGTCTCCATAGTTTCCCGTGGCCTTAGGAATGTGTTGTGTGAAAAAATAAATATTTCCCTTTATTTGTTACAAACTTGCTGCCGGGTGATGGCACGCAGTACCCTCAGCTGTGCGTTCCAACAAGTGGGAGCTGCTCCCTTTGCACTTTCTCCAGGGTGCTCATGATTTGTACACCTGCCATACCAGGAAAGCCATAATCTAGGGGAAAAGCATATTTATTTTTCAATTAAATTTTGGGAAGAAGCAGCCTAAGTTTTTCTCCTATCCAAAGTAAACACAGGACATGTGGCTGTATGATTTCAGTAAACACTGCTAGATTTACATGAAGATTTAAGTGGTATTAAAAATCTGAAAAGGAAAATAATCATTGCAGAAATCATTTGTAATGGAGATGGGAACTGCATCATCCGTAAGGATCCAAAGCACTGCAGGATCTGTGTTGGGGCACTGTTGATTTTAACAAGTGCAGACCTGCTTGGATCTTTTCAGCTTTCTCTCTGTAAATAGGAACAGTTTGTTGGTTTGTTTGTTGAGGCACTCCCTGGCTCGGGCAACTCCTGTTTATCAGAGATGAAATGAGATTGGGTTTCATCAGTAAAAAACGATGGGCATGATAAAATCATTTTTCTGCACAGTAAACACCTTGCAGAGAAAGGGATTTTTGTGCCCAAGAGCCAAGGCAGGTGGGATGGGAGTTTGAAACCACAGAATCCCAGAATGGTTTGGGTTGGAAGGGATCCCAAAGATCATCCCATTCCACCCCCTGCCATGGACAGGGACACTTCCCACTATCCCAGGGTGCCCCAAGGTGGCCTTGGACATGTCCAGGGATCCAGGGGCAGCCACAGCTTCTCTGGACACCTCAGCACCCTCACAGCCAGGAATTCCTTCCCAGTATCCAAGGGCAAGGGCAAATGGCTTCCAGCTGCCAGAGGAAATACTGGGAAGGGTTTTTTGCCCACCCATTTAGGTCAGCCCCCGAAATAAGTGCTCAGAGGCTGAGCTGTAGCTGAGCTGGTGCTTCTCTCCGCGCTGTGCTTGTACAAAGGGTTCAGCGCAAGGAATTGTGACCCTGCAGGGAAAATCTGTGCCCCACACCTTCCCCCTGTGCAGCTCCCGACCAGCCCACCCTCTGTGTGTTGCAGCAACTGAAGCACCCCAACCTGGTGAACCTGCTGGAGGCGTTCAGGAGGAAGCGGCGGCTGCACCTGGTGTTCGAGTACTGCGAGCACACGGTGCTGCAGGAGCTGGACAAGCACCCCCGCGGGTGAGTGGCTCCTCTCCCCGGCAGCTCCGAGCACAGCACAGGGGTGTCCATGTCCTTGCTGCCCTGTGGCTTTTCAGAGGCATTTTTAATTATTTTTTCATGAATTTCAGGAGAGGTTTCCCAGCCCAGTGCCCAACCCTGTCTCTGTTACTGTGGTTTAGCCGTTTTCTCTCACAGCCCTGCTCTCCACGGAGACGGGAGCGCCGAGCCGAGCATTTGGGAGAGCTCTGGCCGGCGGGGGAGCAGCAAACCCCGGGGCTTGGAAACTCCTGCTCCTTCCACTGCTCCCAGCACTGTGGGCACTGAGGCGGGGTCACTGGGCACCCAAATACAGAATCAGAGCCTCAAAGAGTCGTTTAGGTTGGAAAATCCCTCTGGGACCATGGAGTTCAGCTGTTAATCCAGCACTGCCATGTTCACCACTACACCGTGTCCCCATGTGCCACATCTACACAACTTCTGAACCCTTTCAGCCCTCCAGAGTGAAGAGGAGTTCCCAGGAGCTGTGCCTGCACCTCTCAGCAAAAATTCCTTTTCAAACAGGTGCTCGCACCAAGTGTGAGCCACCCACAGGGTTTGTTCTGTTAACACCTTGTAAACGACACTCGCAATAAATACATTGTCCCTGATTATCCACGGTGCTTTGGTGCTGTGGAAATGCTCAGCCGGAGCCCATAAATCGTTTCGCAGGCCTGGGGTAAGTGAATTGCCTGCAGGAGGCTGATTGGGGATTCAATAAACAGGAGCCTGTTATTTATTCCCTTTCTCCCGGTGAGGAGCTCCAGGGGAGAGGAACTGAGAGCACACGGCTTGGTGAGCTGCTGAGCAGCTGTCACCCCGCTCTGAGCCCGTTCACCTGGAATCTGAGGAGGGGATGGATAACTCTCTTTGATGGGAATATTCCCCGTTTGCTCGCTGTTCATCAGAGCAGCTCCAGTGTGAAGGAACATCTGGCTTTATGCTTTGCTCTTCAGCTTTGCTAGGTCAGCTCTTTGTGGTCAGGTTGAGATGGGTGGGCACGAGCTGTTTTCAGCTCCTTTGACCAACTCCATCCCCTCTTCAAGCTGTCAGAGCAGCACTCCCACCGTTCTGGGATGTTCTGGAAGGAATCTCTGGTGTTGCCACAGCAGTGTCAGTGTCCCACTGACAGCAGAAACTGAAAGCCAGGCTTGAAAGAAAAATCCATTATTGTTTTGGTTTATTTTTTGGGGTAGGTTTTTTTTTTCTTTATTATGAATCAGAAGCTTTTTCAGCATTAAACACATGGAATAAAATCGTGTTTGAGTTTGAAAATGTCAGGATTGTCACCTCTGCCTTTCCTGAGGCTGTTGAAGGTCATTACAGACAACAGGGAAGTTTCAGAACTGTTGCCCAGTAACTGAAAGAAAGGAGAGGGAGCTGGGAAGTGTTTGCCAGCCCTGGGAGGGAAGGAGGGGAAATCCAAACCAAAGCAGAGATTTATATTCTTGCCTGAACACCCTTCCCTGGCCCATTTTTCACCTCTCCACTCTGGACAATCAGCATTCCATGTATCTGTACCCTGGATACTCCAACCGTTCCAGCCCTGAGCAGCAGCCGAGGCAGAAATTCCTGGTGGCATTTTGGGATTGCCAGGAATCGTGGATGTTAAACACAGCCATAGACAGGATGTGACACGGACTCACTTTGCTGCGTGGTCACAGTGGCAGCTGTGCTGGCTGTGACAGTGGCACCAGCCACAGCGACACTTCAGCTGCCAGAAATCCTCGTGTCCTGTTGTACTCACTGGCTTTGGAAGCGTTTCCTGCCTTCCCTGATGGTTTTGCTCAGAGATCCCTGTGCAGTGTCAGCACTCGTTTTCCCTGCAGTAGTGACATTGTTATTAGTGGCCAAAATCAAACTGTAATTAATCAAATTAATCAAATTTTCCCAACAGGCTGCCAGAGTACCTGGTGAAGAGCATAACCTGGCAGACCCTGCAGGCTGTGAACTTCTGCCATAAACACAACGTGAGTCCCCTGAGCAGCCCTAATGACTGCTGGAACACGGCCTTGGAGGAGAGGGCGGTTCTGCTGGCGTTTCCCTGATTCCAGAGCTTTCGTGGGACAGAGCCAGGGGGATTTTCATGTTTCCAACAGGAAACACATCTGCAATACTGGTGTACCCACAACAGCTGCCCTCACTGTCACACGGGCCCCTTGGCTTGGCTGTCAGGGAAGGATTTGCTCTGACGAAGCTTCCAGGGGAACAGGAATGGATCCTTGTGTGATCCCTGTGCCCTGCACTGCTGCTGACCTTTAGGAACCTGCCTTACCAGCTCGGCTGGGACCTGGGCAAACTGCTGCTGGTTTCACAGAAAGCCCTTTGGCTGACTGCCATGGGGTTGAATCGTGGCACTAATGAAAAGATTTCAAACCTTAGACACAGCAAACCCATTCTACACCCCTCCTGTGCTCTCTGGAGGGAGGCACGAGCTGTGTCCGTGACAGATGCTTCAGTGGGAACATTTTAAGAAGCAGGGAAGGAGAAGGAGCCGTTTGGGGAAGCTCTTTAGGCAAACTTAGCTATATTTCTCTTTGATTTTGTTCATCTGCCAGCGTTTGATATTTACGAGTGGGGCAGGAGATGGCCCTGGAATGGGTGTTTTGTCTTTGCTGGGAGAATTATGTCCAGTTGAGCCACAGGAACTTGGCCACAGGTCTCTCCTGCTTCCAAGATTTGTTGGTTTGCGTCTTTTTTCTGTTCAGTCTGGAAGATTTAATGGAGCTTTAGAGCAGAGGGAAGAATGAGATGCTGCAGGCTGACCTGCTGTAGATCACAGGTAATGAGGTTTTATGCAGCTGCCCTTTCTGGAACTCCGTGACAGTGGTTTAATGAGCAGCATTTCAGTCCTCAGGAGGGGACACAATAATTTACCACCAGCTTGGCGAGGAAAGTCCAAGGTGTTTGCTCTGAGGTGATGGTGGGAGAGGGAGAATGTGAGCGAGACCCCAGTGAGTTGAAAAGAGCAAAAGAAATAAAGATCTTTATTAGTTTGATCAGCAGAAATTCTTTGCCAAGCCCAAATTCAGTTGTTGTGAAGCACAAGGTCACCTCCAAAGAATCACAGAATTGCTGATGCTGGAAGTGGCCTCTGGAGATCTCATCCAGCCCTCCCAGTCAGGCTGGCTCAGCTAGAACAGGCTGTTCAGAAACTTTTCCAGGGCTGGAGGCTCCACAGACTCTTTGGACAACCTGTCTGGGTGTCTGGTCACCCTCTCATTAAAAAAAAAAAAAAAAAAAATTATTAGATTTAAATGGGATTTGCTGTGTGTTCAGTTTGTGCCCATGGGCTCTGTCCTCTCACTGGCACCCCAAGGAGGGCCTGGCTCAGCCTCCTTTACTCCTCCCATCAGGTGTTAAAGAGTTTCCCCCAGAGCCTTTTCCTGCTGGCCCCAGCTCCCTCATCCTCTCCTGGGATGTCAGACACCCCAACCTCTGAAATTCCAGTGCCCGTTCACTGGAGTCACATCTCCCTCTGCTGCGGATCCCAGAGCTGGGCACAGCTCTGGATGTGTCTCGCCTGTGCTGAGCAGAGCTCTTGCTGAGCTGTGCCAGCAAAATCGTTTGCCAGGAGCTCCCTGAGGGGTTCAGGGGGCTGACTCCGTGCTGTCCAGGTGACACAGAGCTGGCAGCGGAAGCTCCCCAAAGGCGGGGTAGGGACAGGACATTGTCCTGCCTGGCAGGACGTGGCTTTAGCTGTGCCCAGAAATCCTTCCATCCTCTGTTTGAGCAGGAATAACTGCCTGGCACAATGTGTGAGCGGGGTGCTGAATTTATCTGAGGGACAGATTAAATCCTTGCTTCTAACCTTGTTTGTTTTTTTTTTCTTCCAGTGCATCCACCGGGATGTAAAGCCAGAGAACATCCTGATAACAAAGCACTCGGTCATCAAACTCTGTGACTTCGGATTTGCTCGAATTCTGAGTGAGTGCTGACTCCTTACGTACAGAGTGGAGGCTCAGCCCTTCGCTCCCTCATCTTTGATGCCTCTGCAGATCATCCTGTGTGAGAGGCTGTGTGTTTGCCCAGGGAAGCTCTGCGGAAGGCTGGGAAGAGATTCCCAGACCTTAGAGGGAGGGAGCCCAGACGCTGGTGACATCTGTGACCAAGCTGAGCTCCCTGCTGAGCTGCTGGGGGTGCTGGCACTGGGAGCTGGAAGTCGGCCCGGGGCGCCTCGGAGCTGCCCGGCCGTTGTTTGTGCAGTTCTGGAGACACAGCTGGAGCTCCCTGGCAGGAAGAGCCCCTCTGGCTGCCTCTGCAAACAATGGCTTCACATTTTCCGTTGTAAATAAACCCCCAAACTGGCTTTTTTTAGCTCCTGTTCAGGCAAATCACATGGGCTCCGAGAACTGCCCGCGGTGCAGCTCTGCACATTTTCAGCTGGAGGAAAACCCGGTGTTGATTTTTGCCAGATCCCGAGCGTTCCCAAAGCTGGGTTCTGCCAGTGGCCAGTGACTCCCCCTGCTCCTGCAGCGCTGGCCTGCCCAGGAGGTGCCCAACACGTGTGACAAGTGACGGGGGCTCCTCTGCATCGCTCTGACCCCACGTTCCCGTCCGTGTCTCTCTCTCCTCGCTGACCCAGCTGGTCCCTGTGACTACTACACGGACTACGTGGCCACCAGGTGGTACCGCTCGCCGGAGCTGCTGGTGGGGGACACGCAGTACGGCCCGCCCGTGGACGTGTGGGCCATCGGCTGCGTGTTCGCCGAGCTGCTCTCCGGGCTGCCCCTGTGGCCGGGCAAGTCGGACGTGGACCAGCTGTACCTCATCCGCAGGACCCTGGGTGAGTGTCCCCTGCGCCCTCTCTGGTGCGGATCGGGGGCAGCCAGGAGGGGAATTTGCCCAGCAGATCTCTCCCTTTAGAAGGTGCGGGTTTATTTGAGGGATCCTGTCCTTAGGAAGGTTTTCCTAAGGATTTTCCTGGGTTTTCCTGGGCTGGGGTACACGGGCTAACAGGCTCCCGATGGAGCAGGATCACTGCCTGGAACCATCCCTCCTTTCTTCAGTGGTGGCCTCTGGGAAGCTGGGTCTGGTGCAGGGCCGATCAGGAACGATGTGGGATGTGTTTGGTGACCACTGGACGCCCCTCCTGGTCCCTTGGGATTCAGGGACTGCTGGGGTGGGGGAGCACAGGAATTTCTTCAGCTGTGTCCACACAGACCAAAGCATGAGGTGCCTGTATCAGAAAGAACCAGGAATAAAAGAGCTTTGAAAATCCAGGTGTTTTTCAGGGTTTGGTACCAAGCAGAGTGGTCAGTGACCAGCTGGATGTGGTTCATCCCAGCTTTGGAGGTCTCAGAAGCGTTCTCAGTGCCTGTTGGTGGCTGTGTGCCCGGGAAAGGGAGTGTGAACATCACATTTTATCTGTTCCTCGTGTTTGCTGTTGTTCATCGAGGGATTTTAGGAGCCACTCCACATTTATTTGTTAAATAAAAGAGCCGTTATCCCCCATAGCACTTAAACTAATCCAGTCCCATTGATTCGTTTCGGTTTTGCTGTGTAACGTCTGATTTCTTGGGTGACAACAAACAACCCCCCACTTGTAACTGAAATTCATTGCAATGAACAGAGAGTTGTAATTTTAACCGAGCAGTTTATAAAACTACAAAGGTGATTAATGGCTTTGAACAGATAGCTGGAAAAATAGTTCATCGCTGATTGCCTCCTCCTCCAGAATTCATTAATGCCAGTGGGAGGCGGTTATAATTTATTTTTAATGACAGGCTGGCAGCCAGAAGAGATTCCCATTGGATTGCTGGATCCAGGTGCTGGACTGAGGCAGTGTGCACAGAGCAAAGCTCCTTGATTGAAGCTGTGCCATTGTGGGGTTGGCATTTGTCTCAGTTTTGAGCATTGTACTGGCTCCTTTCCTACGGATTTAACATTTTCCTCTCCCTGAGCTGCTCTAAGCTTCGAAAACGCTGCCCTGGGGAAGAGCTACACATGTTCAGGTGGGGCTGTGTGTGCTCTTTGCTGTACAACACCCTCGGCAGTGTCCAAAGAGAATTTCACCCAAAGGAGTTAAATTTTCCTGAGGCCGGAGCGTTTGTGGCTCTGCCTTTCCTCCAGCGCAGTCACACGGGTGTGGGATCACTGATGGCCACAAGGGACATTCGTTGTCACAAAGGAGCGTTGCCTCGGCTCCCTTGGTGCTGTTCCACCTCTTCAGCCGCTCTCTTGGATGGCATCAGCCTTGTTAGAGGAGACAACCTTGTTCAATGCGGGCACTGTAAAAACAGCAAATTAATCAATTTTTCTTTGTTTTTAATTCTTGGTCGAAGGGGACCTCATTCCCAGGCACCAGCAGGTGTTCAGCACCAACCAGTTCTTCAGTGGGGTAAGGATTCCAGACCCGGAGAGCATGGTAAGAGCTGCCTCCAGCTGCCCTTCCCTCCCTTCCCCAGCTTGCCAGTCCCTGGTGTGCAGCATTTTCCCCTATCCGAAGGCTTTGTCCTCTGCATTTGCACCAGAATATTATTTGGAAGTGGCTGAACCTCTCATGACATTTTAACTTACAGCCTGTGTAAAAGCAGCCAAAAAATGTTTAATCCCTGCTTCTTTCCCCTATTTTTGGTGGCACATCCTCAGTGATGCCAGACCTTCTTGAGGAGGCATTCTGTGAGGAACAGGTCACGTTCCTATGGAAAGCTGGGTCTCTGCACCCTGATGAATTAAAAGTTTGCTCATATGAGTCCACTCACTGGGGTTTTTTTCCCTCCAGGAGCCATTGGAAATGAAATTCCCCAGTATTTCGTACTCTGCTCTGTCTCTCATGAAGGTAAGGGAACTCCAGCTCATGCACTGAGATAGAAAAATCATCTGGTGTGAGAGTTTGGGACTGAGTAATCAGAGATTCATAGAAAATGGAGCAGGTTTGCTGCCCCGTGTGATTGTACCTGTTCCTTGAGCCACAATTCCTGCTACAACTGGGGACTCCCCATCCCTGGAAGTGTCCAAGGCCAGGCTGGACGGGACTTGGAGCACCCTGGGACAGTGGAAGGTGTCCCTGTCCAGGGCAGGGGGTTGGAACTGGATGATCTTTAAGGTCCTTTCCAACCCAAACCATTCCATAATTAATTTGTTGCAGTCGTTGGGTAATTAGCTGCTCCTCAAGCTTCATGCTGACTCCGAAAAGCCGCCCTTAGAATCCATTAAAAACATTATAAATGGGTGCCGGTGGGAATACTCGCTGGGGAGCAGACGGAATGGTGCAGAGCTGTGCGGTGAGCGTTCTGTGGGCTTCTCCACCTTTGCTCAGGGCTGCCTGCGGATGGACCCCGCGGAGAGGCAGAGCTGTGAGCAGCTGCTGCAGCACCCCTACTTCGACAGCTTCAGGGAGGCGGCCGAGCTGGGGAAGGAACACGAGAGAAGCGCTCGCAAACCAGCCAGGCCCGCTCGGAAGCACATGCCCGGGGTGAGGGCTCCATCCCGTTCAACATTCCCTGCCCAAGGAGGGCTGGGTGTTTTGCTGGCTCAGGGGGTGGGCTCTGCTGGCAGCTGAGGGTGTTGGACCGGTCTTGGTTTCATCCTGAGGGGAAAACAAACCCCCTGGCTAAAGAGTAACCCCGTACAAACTGGATTTTGCACTGCGGCTCCATGGGGCACCGGGGATAAACAGCACGGCCCTGTGCACGGTAAGGTTCATCCAGGAACGTGCATTCGTGACAAACAGGAGGGCTGAGCAAACTGCAGCCACTCACGTGACTGGTTAATTTGGGATGTTTTGGTGCTTTTCAATCCTGAGTTAAGGAGATGGAATAAACAGCAGTAAGTGCTGATGGGACATGACCCCGTGCTCAGTTCCACACGTTGCCCCACGCACTGGGTGTTTCTGCAGCTGGAGCTGCCGAGCAAACCTCTCCCTGCTGCTCTGGCTTTCCCAGACTCCATCCCGAGCCCCCAAATCCAGGCTCACAGTGCCACTCATCCCACAGTTCTTTATTCCTGGGAGCCACATTCCCCACGGCAGCTGTAACGCCGGGAGCAGGCAGGGAAGCTGGAGGTGTGGGATGGAGAACTGCTACGGCGTGTCAATTCCTGATTTGCCTCTTCCATTTCTGTGGCCAGGGATGTAACAGCAATATTTTTCTTGCCTAAAAAAATTCTTTAATGAGTGGTTCTGATTGCAGTCCAGCCACAGAACCCCATGACTCTCCGTTTGAGAGTGCAGGATTACAGCAGGAACAGTTTTATAGCTCATATTCCGTGTGAAAAAAGAAATGGGTGCTTTATTCCCACTCCAAACCAACACACGCGGTGTAACCTCTCCTCCAGTTCCAGCACCTGCCTCAGCTGACCAGCAGCAACCTTCTGCCAGCGTTGGACAGCAGGAAGAACTGCTGCAAGGCGAGGAAATCAACGTACCGCTTCCCAAACATCTGAGCAGGTGCCAGATCACAACTCAGCTGCTTGTAAATACACTTGCTCGTAGTTACAAAGATGTTTTTATCAAATGTCATTTATAACGTTGGCCAGACACAGGCAGGAATTCTACCGAAGCGTTTGTGTTAGAAGGACTGGGCTTTGTGGAATCTCAGAATATAATATTGTGTTGGTTTTGAATAAAAGAAATGTAGCTTCTTTTTCCAATTTACTGGAGGTATTTGACTGTATAAAGTTTTACTACTGGGCAAGGAACACCCTCTTTTTACTGACAGTTAGAACAAAAATATTTTCCCAGTACACTCTGTGTTCCACAAGTCAAAGCCCTCTCGGTGGGACAGCTGCCATGTCCCGTGTGTGCTGTTGGCCTTTTGTTTCCTCACACGTGGAAAACCGTGTCACTGTGCGCCTGACTGCCTGGGGTCACTGCCCTCTGCCCGTCCCGACCACCAAACCCAGGGATTTCACTCGAAATGCTGCGTTCTCCCCAGGGATGTCTCTCCCTCTGTGCTGGGCATTGGTGAGGGGGGCATTTTTGTCTCTCACAAGAAGACTCTGAGGGGCTGGAGAGGATCCAGGGCAGGGAACGGAGCTGGGAAGGGGCTGGAGAATTCCCGAGGGAGCTGGGAAGGGGCTGGAGAATTCCTGAGGGAGCTGGGAAGGGGCTGGGAATAGCTGAGGGAGCTGGGAAGGGGCTCAGCCTGGAGCAAAGGAGGCTCCAGAAGGGAAAAGCTCCACGGAAGAGCCCTCTCCAAACTCCCCTCGGTGCTTTTTTCCCCTCACATTTTCTCCCACATTTTTATTTTCCCCTCACGGTAAAGGAGACCCTGAGGGGCTGGAGAGGATCCAGGCAAGGGAACAGAGCTGGGAAGGGGCTGGAGAATTCCTGAGGGAGCTGGGAAAGGGGCTCAGCCTGGAGCAAAGGAGGATCCAGGGGGCCCTTCTGGCTCTGCACAACTCCCTGAAAGTTTGGAGCCAGGTGGGATTGGGAATCTGCTCCCAGGGAACAGGGACAGGAGCACAGGGAATGGCCTCAAACTGCACCATGCAAGGTTTAGACTGGATATTTGGGAAAATTTCTCATGGAAAGGTTTGTCCACCCTGGCACAGCTGCCCAGGGCAGTGGCAGAGTCCCCATCCCTGGAGGGATTTAAAAGCCCTGTGGATGTGGCACTGGGGACACGGGCAGCGGTGGCCTTGGCAGTGCTGTGGGACCAGCTGGACTCCATGATCTCAGAGGGCTTTTCCAACCTCTCCAATTCTCAATGCTTTTATTTATCAGGAGTGATGAGGATGCAGCTGAAGAGCTGCACAGAACTGCTGCAGTCCCTGTCAGCGCCCAGCAAGAACGTGCTCGAGGCTGCACCCCAGAGCTGCTGCTCCCCACAAACAGCTCAGTGCTCCTGAGGGGCTGACCCTGCCCGTACATCATTCCTTTGAAACCAAACAAAACTCAAAGCGTGCAGAACACAAAAACAGACCCACAACCTCTTTTATTAAATCAGCACCCCCGGCTGGGTGAGATTCTCGCAGAGGGAACAGCACCAACGCCCGCTCTGATCGCACACCCCAGCGTTCCCCTCACTGCCACTCTGCTTCTGTGCAATGAAATACTGAAAACTCCTAACGGAGGTATCCAGAGCTCCCTAGGAAAACAGGAAACAGGTGCCTGCGTGCAGAGGCCTTGGCTGTTGCTGCGCCACACTGAGTTTAAGCTTAATAGAACTTAATTGCGTAATTTCTCAAAAAGTCACAAACAGCTTGTGAGGCTGGACTGGGAGAGCTGGGCTGACTTCCACACCTGGAAACACAGCAGCGCCTACAACTTCATTTATACAAACCCTAGGAAATCCCAGCTCAGTGACGCGCTGCTGCGTTTATTCCAAATCCAGCTCCAGCTCCAGCTTCGGCAGCGCCTGCTGCAGCACGCGGAAAGTCGTCTCCTTCTCTCTGATCCCGGGAAGGTCACTCAGATACAAATACTCGAGGTTCCTGTAAATATTGAAAAAGAAAATGGGCAATTATTGTCGAACTGCTGACAGAGAAAAGTGGAGAAATTCTCCTGCAGCTGAGTATTTTAAATGGGGACTGGTTCTGCCGGACGTACGTCAGCTTGTGGAGTGCAAGGATGCCTCTGTCTGTGACGTTCCCACAGGAAATGATCTTCAGCTGCTGGAGGCTCTTCTGGAGGTTGTTGGTCTCGCTGAGCCTCTGCAGACACTCGTCCTGGATGTACATGCACTTCTCCAGCTTGATATCCGTCACGTGCTCCAGGCCGTCTGCCAAGGCAAAACCCAGGATTGGCTTCACAATTCCAGGACCATCCTGTGCTGGTTGTTAAACTCTACATTGAATAACTGCCCCTAAAACCACCCAGCAACACACAATGGATCTCCAAACTCCCTTTGTGGTCCTTCAGATATAGGAAAAGCTCAGGGTTTGAATCATTTCATTAAGATTTAAAGAGCTTTGAAACGGGCAAGTTACAAAAAACGTACACAATTTTGGGTAATAAACAATGACTCTGACACAGGAACGTGCTAATGCCAGAAATTCAGGGTCCCCTGCTATGCAAAAATAAAATTCTGTTCCCCATTTTGGTTTCTGTTATTTGAAGACCACCTGAAACTCTTGTTTAATCTCTTAAAGAAACCAAGAGCTTGCTTTTTATTCATCTTTGAAGATATCATAACTGCCTGGGGAATGAGCAGAATTACAACTTCAGAGACACCAAAACCATCACTCGGTGCAGGAGAAAAATAATAATTATAGCGCTTTTTGCTACGAACTCATCTAAATCTGTGGCACTTCAGGTAAAGGCTGAAGCTCCCAACGTGTTTCCACTTCATACCAAAACTCCAGCACTTTAGGGACTGATGAGTATTTGTGAAGGGGCAGGAAAACCACAAATGGTTTATCAGAATCTTGCTAGGGAAGGAGAAAACGGCACCGTTATTCCTATTTTGGTGCAATTAAAACGAGGAGCATCAGGAAAAACCTCCACGAGTACGTTACCCAGGTAGTCAAATCCTCTGTACATGATGCAGGCGTCGGTGGCGTTGATGGCTTCGATCTTGTACTTGCCCAGGGGCCCCGTGGGGAGCCCGTTGTAGTCCTGCTGCCACTTGGGAGAGCCCTGGTAGCGCACCAGGGCCCCGCAGCGCAGCAGCCACTCCGAGGCCGCCCGGTCGGGGCCCACGGCCCGGATGCGCTCGTGGTCCACCCTGCACGACACAGAGAGCACCCACGGCGGGGCTGAAACCCAGCACAGTCATTCCACGGGCGACAGGAACGCCCCACAGCTCCGCCGCTCACGTGCACCAGTGAAAATGTGATTTACTGGACACGGATTATAGGGCATTGTCAGATCATGCCTGCCGTGACTCTTTTTAACTTCAGCGGCAAATGCTTTTTGGTAAAAATAAGAGTGCAAATACCACTGGACTTAACGCTCCTGACTGCTTCCTTCCATGTTGTAAGAAGAGAAAAACCCCCGCGTTTCTCTACCCAGAGTAAGGCTCCACAACCTTACAAGTTTCTCTCCCCAGCATTAATTATAAAAAACCTCTCGTTGCCTGTCGTGTGTGTCATTCCTGAAGCTTTTTCATAGGATCAGGGAGTAATTAAGGTTGGGAAAGAGCTTAAAGATCATCAACCCAGCAGCACCACTAAACCATGTCCCCAGGTGCCAGATCCACACGTCTTTTGAATATTTCCATCTTTTGAATATTTCCATCTTTTGAATATTCCCAAGGTGGTGACTCCGCCTCTCCCCTGGGCAGCCTCAACAATTACAGGTATTTTAAAAAATCCCGCACTTCAGAACTGCTAAAATTTCTTGGTTCCATGCAGGAAAAGGATCTATTTCTTAGTCTTAGAGGAATGCTGAAGGAAAAGACTTGGAAGGGGCTCCTGTCTGGTTGAGTTTCAGCAACCAGCTGCACCCCACAACCCTTCCCACAAAGATAAAAGACATAAGGCAAAACTATTGAGTTCCTGCAAAAAGTTAAGGGCAGAGAAAACCTTTCCGTGTGAAACTCTTTCTCTTCTAAAAGTAAATATGAAACCCCCCTGTGGCTGAACCACTTTGCAAGGATGGGTTGGTTTGATGCCTCTCTAAGTAAAAGGACAGAGTTGTGCTACTGGTTTAAGTGAGTTTTGGGATTAAAGAAGAGCAGGATTTAGGGACGGGATCCTTGTGGCCAGCTTGGCCACTCCACGGAAAGGGCACACACCTTCCCCTGGAAGGTCACAGCTTTGGAATGGGAAGCAGGCACGGAATCTCCCCTTGCCAACACCCCACATGCAATCTGGGGGGAAAGAGCAGCCTTAATGACAGAAAACGCTTTCCGCAGCGTAGCGACTTGATTGTTCCGCTTCACAAACCGCGCAGAGAATTTGAGGGATCCCATAGTTAATTATTAACCAGCGACTCACTCTTACTTGTTGAACACGGCATTCAGCCATCCCCAGAAGGCTCTACAACCGCCCGGCGGCGGCGGCGGCTTCCTCAGGAGTGTCCCCAAGGCCATCATCGCCTTCTTGCCGACGGGAGACGGGAAAAGGGAGATGTTATTTGGAGCAGCAGCACGGGGAGGCCGTGCGGCCGTCAGGGCCTGACGGGGCTGTGAGCCCGGCGGGGCCCACGGCTGCACAGGGGAGCCCCGGCACCGCCCCCGGGCTGTCCCCAAGGCCGAGCGGCCGAACCTTGCCCGGCGCTGCGGGGAGCAGGGCCAGCAGGAGGAGGAGCAGCAGCACAAACAGCACGAACAGCAGGAGGAGGAGGAGAAGGAGGAGGAGGCCGCGGCGCTCCCTCCGCCCCCAAGATGGCGGCGGCGCTGAGGGGCCGCGCGGGCCCGGGCGGGGCCGGGGCGCTGTGGCGGCTCCAGAGGCGGCGGCGCAGGTGAGCCCGGGGCGGCGGGGCGGCTCACACCGCGCTCCTTCTCCGGTCCTGTCTGTCTCCCTGTCCCTGACGCTAACCCTAACCTTAACCTTATCCCTGTCCCTGTCCCCTATCCCTGTTCTTTTCCCTTCACCCCTTCCCCTCTCCTCTTATCTCTGCTCATTCACTTCTCCTGTCCCTTTCCCTGATCATTTTTCCCTATCCTTTTTCCCTCCCTCTATCCCATCCCGCTCTCCTATATCTTTTATGTTTGTTATATCACCTTTATCCTCTTTTCATCAATCTTAATCTTATCCCTAGTCTTAACCTTATCGCTGTCCCCTATCCCTATTCCTTTCCCCTCTCCTCTTACCTCTGCTCATCCACTTCCCCATCCCTTTCCCCTATCACTTTCCCCCATCCTTTTCCCCTCTGCCTGTCCCGTCCCTCTCTCCTATATCCTCTGCATTTGCTATATCACCTTTTCCTATTGCCTTTTCATCTCTCCTATGTCCCCTGTATTCTCTATAGCCCCTTCCCCTCTATCGTGCATTTCCTATCCCTATCCTTTTCCCCTTTCTGTTATTAATCACCCTTATCCCCCTTCCTCTATCCCATTTTCCTCTCCTCTATATCCCTTTTATTCCATATGTCTCCTTCCTCTATATCCCCTTACCTTATCTCCCCTTTCCCTAAACTTTTCACTTT
>VYZT01006422.1:236-11462 GCA_013400735.1 Pomatostomus ruficeps | reverse complement strand
GTCTTTGAAACCAAGACAGTAGTGTGCAGGGATTTATCCACATCCTAGTGAGTTACACAATTCAAACTCTGTGTAAGTTAAATGAAAGCACAGGTTCCTGTAATTCTACAGGAATGTGGAAAATAAAGGTATGGAATGCAAATGCAAAATGTACATTTTGATGTGCAAAATCAAGGATAACCAGTGCCACATTGCTTTCCACTAGCAGATTAGAGGCAGGAGCATGAGACACACAGAAGTAGGCTTCTATGTTTTTTTACATAATATATCCCTCAAAATACAGCTTCTTCTGAGTGACAGGCCTGGTTGCTGGGAATACAGAGGTAGTCCCAAGAAAACTAGGAGTGCAGGCGAGAGGCTATTACCATTTCCAAACCAGCCATCAAAATGGAACATTGTCCCAAAATATTTCCATGGCAACACTCTGACATAACTTTGGGGAGCATGATTTTTTCTCTCTCCTTTCATGGGTCTTAAACCCACAATGTAAGACAAATTACATGGACCTCAAACTGGTGTCACTTCTCTTGTGTCTCTGGCTAGGCAATACTCCTCCAGAACAGCTGGAAGCCCACAGATCCTTTGGAGAGACTTATTTAAGGTCCTTGTTCTGTGAAAATATCAGGCTTACAGATTAAATATTGTTGCAGAATAGATGAAAGAAAGTGAGCATGGAACGGCTTGTGGCCAAGGAGATGAGGAAACAGCATAGTCAGTTAGTTTAAGGATGTGAACTGAAGGACACTGTGTCCTTGACGAGGATGCTTGTAGTTAGGCAAGAATGCAGAAGGAGGATGGGAAACGAGAAAGTTGGCAGCAGCAAAGAGAAACAAAAGGGAGGGAGGTTGACTTGCAAAAGCACACCAATAGCACGCTTGGGTTACAGAATATGGATGAGCACATTATAGAACTTATAAAAAGGCATGTAACTGATCAATATACGAAGCTCATTGCTAACTCACACTGAGTCGTCCGAGTTATCCCTCCGCAACAAAATATGCCTGACACATCAAAGAGGCATGTAACCCTAGTTGTTTTACACAAACGATTGGATGCATGATCAGAAGAACTCAGCTTGCAGTATAACGAACAAGCCTTTCATAATCCAGATCCTTTGTGAAGTACCATATCTGCTCTCTAAGAAGCAGTTCATAACCAGTTGGAAAATACGTAAGAAAGTATGTCAGACATAAAATTTCTGTTTACATTGGTTGTGCACATATTGCACATAAAAGTCTCTAGATTGAGATTGAAAATCATGTACCCTAGATAATACATACTTCTAGTTAAAGGACATGAGCACTTTTGGGACTGGTTTAATAAGGGATGTCAGCTTTTTGAAAGTGCAAGATTCATTTAATGTACCTTTCTTGGCTGTGAATCTTAGAAAAGTTGGCATTTTTACAAAGCTGCTTTCCCCCAGTTGAATCTGAATGCAAACCCATTGCCAGGCTGGATTTCTGTAACTTGACATCTGTTCACATTGATTTGCAGGTAGATTTGCACTGAAGGGATAGCGTGTAATGTCCAAACTCTTCGAAAAGAGGAAATGTATTCCCCTGTGATCAAATTGAGATATAATCGTCACATGAGCTAAAGAAACAGTCTGCAGTATCTGAGGAATTCTGATCTATTAAGCCATTGAACCTGTCCTGTTCAATTCAAGTCATCCAGGATTTTACATGAACCAGCCCAAATCAGGACATATTACAGAGAAGTTCTTTTTAAGGTGGAGGCTTTCACAGGCTAGTTCATTGCAGGATGTTTGTCTTTTACCTAGCACATCTAGTGATTAGTTACTCTAACTGCCTAATTCACATCCAAATACCCTGGTACTGCTGCCACTGAGGACACAGCTGATCTGCTATGGGACTACAGGTGATGTATCTATTTGCACCATGCAGTGTGAACTGAATAACCAGGTTTGCGTTCAGAATGCAATCGAAACTACAGCCTGATAAGTTTCAGAGCTTCCTGGAAATGGAAAGTTGTGAAAAAGTAGTCCAAACTATCTATGGACAGACAAGAAATGAAAGGCATCCACATGGCTTGTAGGTGTGGAATAAGACAACAGCTGGGTGCAGATACTTTACATTTGACGATGAAACAATCCCCCAGACCTTTCTATTAAAAATGTGGATGATCGAGTTTTAATGTGCACACAAACAAGGCATGGAAAGAGTTGCAAACCAGGCCTGCACAGAAGAGCTACAAGCTTGCTGCATTTTCAGTGCTGTGAGGTTATGCAAGAGAGGAAATCCTTCTTATCTCTGCAGGATCCATACCATCTCTTTTTGCTGAGTGTCAAGGGACTCTGCATGAGAGAGTTTGGGATGATCACTAATAAGATTGCAAAGGAGAAAGTTACAATAGTTCTTTTGTGTTTGGTTTGTTGGGTTTTTTTGGGTTTTTTTGACACTTAACAGCTAAATACCCTTATCTTGTGAGTATTATCTTGATAGTGAACTAACTGTACTGTTCATATTTTGCATAATATCTTTAATTTCCATTTCTTTATACACACATAAAGATGCTGAAATGCAAGCTGCAAGAGTTTCTGTCGAGACCTCCATGAGCTAAAACTCATTAGAGGCACCGCTGAAAACCACCCTTGGGCCACTTTCTGGCTAAAAGATCCTGAAACAGATTTGCTGTTCTGGAGACCCTAACACACAGAGATCTGAAAGGTTGGCCTTGGTTAGACCAGAGTCATGAAACAGTGACTGCTTTTTCTTTTCTGATAATGCACAGGTGCATTGAGAGTCAAATGATTGAGTTTGGTTTGGAATTTCCCAAAACATTTATAGTTACTAAATATGACATGCATGCTTCCTGATAGAGCATGACTCTGAAGCAGTCTTCTCAATGTCATACTGTCCACTTAGTCACTGCCCTGTGCTTCTCCCTGAACCAGCACCAGCAGACTTAAGTAAATGGACTTTGATACAGAAATAAAAATGTTTGTATGTCAGTCAGTAGACTTTGAAAGGTCACATAAATAATCAAGAAGCACTAGAAGAGACTAGTGTAAAGGCAGTATCAGAGGCTGACACTCTAACTCACATTTAAGGCATCTACCTAGCAAAATGCTGTCACAGGGACTTTGGCAATCGTAGTACCCAGCACTAGGCAGAGTTAAGTGAGGATCAGAACTTGCCACATTCAGCTACCCAGATAACACTTCAGGGCCCAACTGTAGCTAAATTTTCAGTGCCTAAATGTCTGCAACAGAGGATAGGCAGAGGTGACTACCTCTTGCAAAAACAAATATTCGACTGTGGAAATCAGAAGTTAGTTTTCTGAACCTCTAGCAAGTCTTCTCTCACTCTCTTTGCAGTGTAACCTAGCATTCTAACTTCAGGACATCAATCATTGGAATTTGCTGACCATAATGAACAAAACACTCAAGCAGAAGTACCTATCAGGAAAAAAAGTCCAAAGAGATGTTCGTAGTTGCAGGAAAGCATTCAAATTGCCACCTAGTCCTGCTATTTGGTTCCTTTGAATGAAAGCAGACATGGATTCCGGCTTGATATTCAGATACTGAGTCTGCAGTTGATCTCATTTGTTTCTTCCAAACAAAAGAACATTCTGCAGTCCTTTCCCTTCTTTACCCCCACACATTGTTCTACTAAGGTAAACGATCAAATCCAAATCCCGGGTTAATGAGTGCCAATCATAGCTTCAGCCCCCGTTTCAGGCTTGGCAACAAGTTCCCCGAGCCTTAGCAAACAATTATCATTCAGCTACTGTAGAAATTGATTCTTGGGTTGACGAGAGCAGTCCTCCCTCGGCTGGTAAGGTCCTGCCATGGGAAGCAATTACTGCAAGATGCCAGCTGACAGACTCATTCCGTGGAAAGTCAGGTTGTCTTGATCCTCAGGCACTCTCTAGGCAAATTGTATCCTTACACTCATCTCAAACCTCTTACGAACTGTTGGCTTCTATCAGGAAAAATGGATTGTTCCCTTTGTTTCTGTGGCATTTGATAGAATAAATCTGGACATCCTGCCTGCACAATAAGGAGATTTAATTTTAAAATTCTCACACCAAAATGCTTCAGTATGATAAAAAAAAGAGAATCATAAAGCAATGAAGACTGCTGCTTGCCTAGGGATCAGTAATGCACTGCAGCTAGTAGGACATTTTTTGTGCATAAAGAGACCCAAATACCCCTAGCAATGGCTTGTCTTTACTGATCATAATTTCCACTTCCCCCTAATTTTCAAATAGTTTGTAGTAACACTTTCACATCACTTTGCCTGACATCTTTTGGTCATTGGTTCAGGGATTTTTTCAAAGCTTTGTTATTCCAAGATGGCAACTGGAAAAAAGGCAAAGATTTACTGCTTAATTAGCTTTTCTGACAATACCTGAATAGTGATTGAGATTTTGCCAAACACCAGTGAGACAGAGACACATAGGCAGTATCAGCTAACAAAAGAAAGTGGTATTTAAAGTCAGCAGAAAATGATTAGTCTTGATATCTATCTTTAGAAAATTGAAATATAAGACTGCAAACCATGCAATCCACTTTAAATACTCTTGGTAAGGAAAACCATTCGTTTTCATAACTTCATAAAATAACTCTTGAATAACATATTTGTTGTTGATTGTGGCACAAGTTCATGGAAGGTTTATCCCTGACTTTAAAAATTGCAAACCCCAATGACATCAAAATATAAAAAGAAAGATAATAGGAAGACAAAACAAGATGTAAGGACTTTTTGACCTCACATAGATTCTAAGTTTTACCCTGAGGTACCTGGAGAAGTGCTGGAAGCTGCAGGGGTGATGTGAGCCTTTAAGGTGATAAAGACAAATATTACAGTAAATGGGCATTTGCAGTCACAGATACCTGAGAAAAGAGGGAACCCATGATGGCCAATTTGAAATGTGTTTTGATTGAGAAGTGTCACATCTGCAAAGACAGACTATAATGTCTCCAGAGAGTCAAAAAAGTTCACTTGGAGTAATATCAGTTAATATTGATACTTTTCCTATAGCTATTAATTCGTCAGTTCTGCTGAAATTTTTAGGACCAAAGAACATTTAAAAATATATTTCAGGTCCAAATCTCTGTAGCATCAAGCATCCAGTGTGCTCAATAGAACTAAGCTGGCTTTTAAAAACTGAGAATTGGGCTGTGCTCTTTTTCAAATTCTGATGAAACATTTGTCAGAATTTTGCCTAATTAATTTTCAGTCTTTTTAGAGTTTTTATTCCCCTTGAAAAAACCTTTTACAATATATTTTCACCCTTTCTGCATTAACTGCATTTCAGATTCACTGAGTGCTGAGTGCACCCTTAGAAAGCCTTTTAACCTGGCTGGTAAGTTAAAACTTTCTAAATCTCACATGCCCACAGGGTTTCCCACCTTAATTAATTAATAACCCCCTCCTTGTCCTTTTAACTGGGTCATGAATTAATTTAAAAAGTTAATTATGCAATTCTTTCCTCTCCCTTTACTTATGCCTTTCATCCCTGTGTCTATTGCTATAAACAATGTAGAAAAAGAGCCATATAAGCAGGAACGCTTGTTGTAAGCTTTGGACTGCTGAAAAAATAGAAAAAAGTCCAAACATATCTCGTCCCCGTTTTTCTTTGCTCTCTTTTTTTGTTCTGCTTTCTATACCAGGCTTTAGTAGGATTTGTGGAGAGAAATAAAACCCACAAAAAACCTAAAGTAATAAATTGAGGGTTTTTCCCTAAAAAAAAAAAGGAGAAAAAGAAATAACTATAGATGTAAATAGGCAGAGACCATGAGGTGGGGAAAAAAACCCCACCACCAAAAGAAGGAAATGGCTTTATTTCCTTCAGCTGAGGTACTCACTGCATTATTTAGAGTGTAAAAGGGGTTACAGAAGGAAACTGACTCATGTAGGATATATAGGTATAGAAAGTGCCTGGTTTCATGTGGGGTTTTTTTAGGCATAAAGAAACAAGTAGGGTAACAGTCTACAACAGCTTTTCATACCCTCCATGAGTGATGTGCAGAACAAAAAACTTGTTGGGTCTTTTTTTCATCATCTCAAAAAATATCCTCTCTAAATTTTTACTATCAATGAACCTAAAGAAAAGTTGTAGCCATTCTTTGTTTTTTGTCAATGCCCAAAAGATGAAAATGAACTGTGAGACGGTCAGCCTCCCAAAGCTTCCCAAATACATCCTTATGGATGTGCCTTCAAACAGAAACCCACTAAATTTTCCTGAGCAATAAGTGCAACAACTTTCCAAGAATGTAAGACTGGAAAGTATTTCCTAGGTCAGGTTGTTCCATGTTCATTACAATAGTCAGTCAAAAGCTGCTCTCTCTCTGTCCAGCATTTTAATTGGTATAATCAGAAAGTTTTACCACCCAGTCCCACATGGACTCAGTGTGTTTTACCAACTTATCCAGGTAGGGTGCATAAAACCCCCAGGAATTAGTTAACAATAATGTTTCATCTTTGACAAGTGAGGGAGCTGAAACACAGCAAAACGTACCCATTGAGACTATGGTGCAGACAGGAATAGGATCCCGCATCCGAATCCCTGTCCACAGCTGTAGCCACTAGATACATTGCAGAATGCTTCTTTTTAGCATTACTGTTTCAGAGATTAATATTTCATACAATCATCAAGACAAAGGACAAAGGTTGCCATAAGGCTGCAATATTCTGTACAGGAAGTAGTATCTACAGAAAGAACACTTGCATCAAATCTAACACGCACAGCAGGGACCATTTATCTTGGCACTTTGCCCATTAAAGCCATTGCTTCCTTCTTTTCCTTCTTCTTCTGGAGTAAGTGACAAATTTCAAACCGTAAGAACATCTTAACTTTGTAAGCAGATAACAGGAAATATGACTATGAATGAACCTGCTCTGAGGATTAGCTGAGGTGAATGCCCGTTGAAAATGCATAAAGGTTTCAAATGTTACTCATGTCACTAAGGGGACGCTGCATATTCATTAAGGTATCACAAGGAGCTCATTTCATATTAATGGAGAGGTCATACATCCTTCCAGAGGAATTTCACTGCAGAGCTGCACAAATCAACGTGCTATTATTTTAAGTGCTACCAATTTAAACCTCTCTAAATTCACAGAACAGCCTGAATTTGCAAAATGATTTTGTCACTAGGAAAAATGTTACTCACTCCTTTTCATCTTGCAGAGGTTTTATATATTGAAACTCAATTCAAACTGCACATTAGGTGTTGCCTTTTCGTGCTCAGGAAAGCTGTAGACATTATTTAATACACACACACACAATCACACACATACACACACACATATATATATGGTATCAGTGTTCTAAGACCACTTTATTTAACTGCAATACAGGCAGTTTAAAATGTGGAGTTTTGTACAGAGTTCACTCTTCTAATCCTTTTAATGTTTCCACAAGTTCCATTGTCTTCTCATGACAGAAACAGCCAAAAGCTTCACAGATATGTAGCACATAAGGATCTTTAACACTTAATATTTTAATAATTGAAAACATATAATTATTTGGTACATACAAATTTGCTTCCAAGTGTTACATAATTTTTTGCCCCTGTTTTTACATGTTGGGATAATGAAGCAGTGCTGGCAACAACACAGATCTAAATCTTTCTCCCCTTTGCAGGATAAAAGTACCCCAGTGTTTTATGTTACTGAAATGTATTTCCATGTAGCTTATTAGAAAGTACTCAGGCAGGTGAGGTGCCGTAAGAAATCGGTACTTAATTGAACCAGCAGTGCTTTGCATTTGAGGAAGAGCCTAGAGTTCTTTTTGGTAACAGTGAAAGGTGTCCACATGTCCCCACACTTAGGAGCACAGGTATGTTTCTGTCCACAGGTTTGCCAGGGCAGCAAACTCTTGTGCTCCCACCCATCATCATGAATCTGTAGTTATGAAGGAGCTGCCACTCTGAACATGAATTTCAGATTTTCAAAGAGTCAGGCTGGCTGTCTCCCTGGAAGAGTGTCTAGGCCCTGGCCATGTCATCCTGCTGAACAGTGGCCTTTCTTCATAACACATCAGCATGGCTGGGCACTAGTGTAGGCACAGCCAAACTAGCTGTAACCTCTTGGGGAGGAAGGAACAGCACACCTGTAAGAATCTAGAAGCCAACATCCATCACAGACAGGGAGTGATTTGTCTGTTGGTGTTAGTGTTCCACAGTCCTGCCTGAACTGCTGTTGAGGCAGACTTAGTTCTGACTATGCGGCTGCAGGAAGGGTCTGGGTTTCAGGCACATGGGAGAGCCAGATGTTTTGGAAGTCCAGATGCCTAGGGAGGAAGGGAAGAAACAGAGGGATGCAAACGGATTTGTCCCAAGCCTAAACCCTACAAGCCTGGCAGCTACCAGTGAAAGTGGCATGAGCATGTCAGTGCCTCTCAGCTCTCTGGTGAAGAGCAGTTATAAAGCTGACTAGAGCATAGTCAAATATTTTTATCACTAGCTCTCTGTGGAGGGAAAGATAAAAGTAAGGAATGGTCTTACTTTAAAAACAATGATCACATGAGTTTCCTCCATGAAATTTTTCAGAATTTCCATTATGTGATGTATTCTGAATAACTGGAAATTGTGCAAAGTGAGAAACAAAACCAAGTTGTCTCTGCCAAAATTTCTGTGAAAGGTAAAATTTCATGTTTCAGCCAGCTATAATTTCAAGTAGGTGTTCTGGAATAAAGAAACATTTGCAACACATTTTTATATAAGATGGAAAAGAATAGTCATGAATTACTGATGGAGTCTGAGGTCTGCCAGGATGTTACTGTTCAAGACAATTCTTCAAACATTGTTAATTGTATGCAGTGGTCCCTCAAATTTAGTCTGTTTTGACTTTTACTCCATTCTGTCATCCCACTTCCATGCCTCCAAAGCCCCTTCTTTTCCCCTCTTCTTCCATTTTGCCCTCTGGCTTTTCCAGCTTGTTGGGAAACAAGACCCTCCCATACAACAGTTATACAGCTAGAAACATATTTGAATACACACTTAGGAAACAGTCTGTGTTGTGCTGCTATGATACCCACTTAAAATTGTTTAGATTAATGACAGTTACATGACTAATTTATTACTGTAATTATTGTGATAATTTAGAGAAGATAAATGGATATCTATTAGAATGTAATGTAAAAAGCTGTAATTAGTCTGCTTCAGAGAGGGGAGAAAGCCAATGCACATAACTGAAAATCCATTAAGCCAATTATAATGTTACTGAGGCAGAAAATGTACAACCATCTAAAATGCACCCATGACTTTTGCATAACTGTACCCTAAGCATGTAAACCCATCTGTCAGATTCCTTCATTAATTTAATAAACATATCAAGGCAAAAATTAATTAATGCACATAGTTCAGATTGAGAGTTAGGGTGGGGAGATGGGGGAGAATAAAATTTTGTTGCTGTTGAGCAATCATCATGTAAATAAAACAGCAGCAAATGCATTGGAAGAGACTTACAGTAGAGGAGGGTACACTGCTAATCATGGCATAGGCTTTCTTAGGTATTCCCAGAAGTGTTAAAAGCTGTCTTGGTGCAATTAAAAAAATAATATTTATGTTAAAAAAAAAAAAAGAGAGAGAGAGATGGAAGACAGCAATTGCAATCACCTATTTACTGTCAAATTGATTCAGCTGCTCCTGAGATGCCATCTGTATCAGGAGAGCAAGGGTGTCACTAGCTTTACAATCCATCAGGAGAAGTGAGAGCACTGTTCTGTTTGATGGCTCTGATAATGGAAAGAAGCTAAGCAATTGCAACAGATACATCATAGATTTTCTCATAATTACCTGACCTGTTACACTGTGTCACTCTGCCGCCAAACACACTGTTTTTATGTCAGAAGCTGTATGGGCATTCTTTACTTTGATCATTCTGTATTCTGCAGATGTCAGCATTACTGTATTTTAATTGACTCTGGGGTAGCATTAAAAAGCACCTTCTATTTCAGTTGCTTAGACCTGATGAGACTGACAACCTGGCATTTATGAACATTAGGCCTTCATGGTAACTCTGTCAGGAACTGTGTTTTTCCTAAATCCCCTAGGTACGAATAGCAAACTGATGTTATTAAACCAGTTGAAAAAAAAACCAACCAGTGTCTATGCAAAGAGCACCTCTGATATTCTCTAGCCATAAAGATGGCAAACTTTTTCATTAAATTAGACCCTTGTGTCAAAAGTGCATGTTATATCCCAATGTGCAATTAAGAATTGACCAGTGTGCTGAAAGAGGGCTAGAGCTGGTGAGGACTGAAGTTGTGCCAAAAAGAATTGGTAACCTCTAAACAAGAATTTCTTGACACCTTCCATATTCCCAGTATGCCCTGTTAGCTAGGATCATGTTTTCCTTCTCCTGCAGGAAGAGATAGGTAGTTCTTTCAGTACTTAGCTTTCTTTGCAGCATGCAGTGTAATCCACAGAAATGACAGATAAAATGGCAGAAATTTTACAGGCTGCTGAATGGAACTACTATTTTTTTTTAGAAATATTCTTGCTTGAGTAAAAGTAAACCTGACTGCATGTGAATTGTCCATATTTCCCACCAGACTTTACCCAACAATTTCTTTCCTAAGAAATCCAGAAACTCTACAGGTACCATCAAGGTGTTGAGCTTGCTGCTTGACTTACTGTCAATAGCTACCAATAATTACAAGAGAAGTGAAACTCAGAGCCTCAGCACTCAGTCCTCGTCTCCTTCACTGCTGCTGCTTTAATAAACATTGAACAATATATTGTGAAACATCTCCTGCTTCACTGCTAACATACAAGGACAGCGTGTCTTTCCCCCATCACTCCCACGGGCAGGGATGCTCCCCTCACTCCTCCTTAGGTTCCAATGAACCTGGGTGCAAATTATGTTTACTGTTAGGGCCCTGCCATTCAGATACCAGTAGACTTGGTGGTTGTTCCTTTTCAAGTCCCAGCAGTATCACTATATTATCCCCTTGCTGATAAACTATGCCACAATACTTATGAGTCATGGTAAAAGCATCTGCCTTCAGACATTAAAAAGTTATTGTGTTGTGTATATGTTTATAGATCAGTCATGTGCAACACCAAGTGGTATGAGGCACCTAATTAGCACATCTATTTTGAATGTTGTACTCACAAAGGCCACAAAGAATAAATCTGCAAACCAGAAGTCTAACGTAGTCATCTAGGAATCCACATTAGTCTGCACTGCAACGTTTCCCTAACTAGCTCTTACACATATGAGGGCTATGTTGGATTATGCTTTTGGCATT
>VYZT01006402.1:0-17127 GCA_013400735.1 Pomatostomus ruficeps | reverse complement strand
GAAAAAAAAATTAAAGAAAGAGATTACTTTTTCTTCTTTATCTTCTCAATAAATCCACTTACGCTCTTCAATGCAAGGTTTCCTACAAATATAAGTGCAGCAAAAACGTGTGACTGTGGTGGCTAAAATTAGTCCCAAGTTGGAGACTGCCTTGCTGTGATTTGACAGCCAAGGTGTAAGGCCCAGTAAAAGCAATTTGTGTCATTACCAAGCAAAGAATTTTTGGCACATTATTTAATATGTTACACATGCAGTGGTGCTACCTAAAACAAGCTTTTATTTAGGGTGGAACAAGAGAGACACATGAGGAATCAGGGGGAAGATTGGCATGGCAGATATTCCCCAAATCATGACAGCACCTTCCAGTTCTCAGAGCTGGGGTGCCAAAAGGGGCTCCAGGAGAGCTGGAGAGGGACTTGGGACAAGGGATGGAGGGACAGGACAAGGGGAATGGATTCCCACTGCCAGAGGGCAGGGATGGATGGGATATTGGGAAGGAATTCTCCACTGTGAGGGTTGGGGAGGCCCTGGCACAGGGTGCCCAGAGTAGCTGTAACCTGCTCTGGCTGGAGATGTCCCTGCTCATTGGAGGGACTAGATGAGCTCTAAAAGTCCCTTCCAACCCAAAACTATTCTATTATTCTAAGATTTTATGCCTTAAAGATGATTTTTTGGTAAATGCAATGTCATTTCATAAGAGGCCTTCCCAACAGACATGGTGGTGCAGCAGCAAGTCCCTGCCTTGCCGACACCTTGAGTTCCCTGAGAATTGTGGCTGTGTCCTCTTCGTGTTCACAGCAGCCTAAAAAACAGCGACTTCAGCCACCGAGCTGCATAAAAGTTGAATTTTTTGAAATATTGTTCGTGTGAAAATATTCCTGTTTTCTTCAAGAGCCTCCTTTAAAAAGGCCTGGGGAGCTCAGCCACTCTGGGATGAGCAGAGGGAATGGGACAGACCCATTTAAAGCTGTCAGGAGAAGAGCAAGGGACATTGTCCCAAGTCAAGGGGAGGAAATGCCCAAGAAGAGCTGGTGAAATGGCAATTGGATTTATTCAGCGAGCTGGAACTAAGACTTTTTGTAGAGGGTTTCAGTTAATCTTGTGTGAAAAGCTCTGTGTTTTATTATAAATGACTTCTGGGCCGAGTTGCAAGTAAAAAGTGCTTTTCACCAGTGCAGTTCCAGGAGAGCAGCACTGATGGCCTTGGAACACCCACAGCCCAGAGCCAGGGATGCACCTACAGAAACTCAGCAGGAGGAGGAAAGGGACCCTTAAACGAAGCACCAAATCCCCTCCCTTCATCCCAATCCTTGCAAAACCCTACAGCAGAAAATTGTCCATGGGCAGAGTCAAAAAATGTCCATTCCCTGCCAGAACAGTGACTGCTATTTCTATTTATACAGCAGCAAATAAAACTGGGAGATGTGCAAAGAGTGTCTCTCAACATTAATGTGTTGATACTATTCTAACAATTGGAGCTTTTTTGTTAAAACCACCAGCGTTCTCTTGATATTATTTTCTCTACAAACCCTTCATGAATGAACCTCATGTACAGAGATACTTGGTGTGGGAACTTCATTTTTGTCAGAGTTGCAGTTTCATTCTCATAAAATCAAGTTAATTGATGGTTCCAAGTCAAGTTTTGTGCCAAAACCGAAGTCCACTGCATGGTCCAAAGAAATTCCCTTCCAGCTGGGCTGTTCCTCCTCATCATCAATACCTTTTTTTTTCATTATGACCTTTTGGGAGTCCAGTAAAGACTTAGATCCAACACCCACTGAGAATATTAGGAGTTGATTTCTCCTTTTTCCCCCAGAAAGAGGACAGCCAGTCATGGCTACCAGCTCCTCCATGTTATTTTTACAGGACAGCAATTAGTCTCTGCAAGGAAAAAGAAAAATGCCATTAATTCAACCAATGTATTACATATTAATTACCAAAATTATTGAAATAAACTTTTTTAATAATTTCAAGGAAGTAATTTAAAAAGTTGCTCTGTACATACCACTTTTGGATCCAGAATGAGAAATGTGTGTGACTACTAGGGGCCAAAACATGGCACATTTAATTTAAACCCTGGCAGCAAGGGGCAGGTTCCATTGCAGCTGTAATAAATTACATACAAGTGCTACAGAACAATAACAAAAACTGTGAGCCATCCATTTCAGTACCATTTACAAGAAATCAATATCAATACTTAATGCAATACTGGTGAAAAATGAGCAAAGATACAGAAAGCATAATAAACCAGTAATGAAAGACCTTGCAGTGTTTCACTTTGGAAGAAAAAACTAACTGTCTATATTTTCATGTAGAGGGATATTTCACCGAGGCAATGTGCTGGAGGTATGAGTGTTTTGCAGATCTAAGTTTAAAATAACCTCTTTATTAAATTTAAAAAAAAAAAAAGTTCTTTAAACTGCGGATTACCAGCTTAGTGAAGCTCATACATATGGAAGGAGGCATTTCATCTTCCCATGGTCCTGAATATTTTCCGTGGGATTGCCTCAGATCAAGCATCATTCCTTACACACCTCTCCAAGGGCACAGGTAAGGCCACAAATGCTCCTCACAAATGCAGAAATTCCATTTTGGAGGGGCTGGGTTTAAACCTTCCACCACCAGTGAACCAAGCAGGATATTCCCTCAGGTAGCCCCATTTCCTTCACAGGTTCCAGCCTCCTCTGAGAAAAAAAATGTGTTGTAATACCTTCCAGAAAGGATGGAACGTGGGACAAAATAATCCTGAGGATAACAAGACTGAAGTCCTCATCGGGCAAGGTGGCTGAACGTGAGTGAATTGTCATTTGTCACCACAGGAACATCCTCACCCCCACAGTCACCCCCAGCCCTCTGCTCTCCAGCAGCCTAAAAGGCCTTGCAGGAAACCAGGAATCTCCTGGGTTTTCTTTCAGCTCTCCTGCATTTTCCATCTGCTCTCCTGCATTTTCCATCTGCTCTCCTGCATTTTCCATCTTCTGTCCTGCATTTTCCTTCAGCTTTCCTGGATTTTCCTTCAGCTCTCTGGATTTTCCTTCATCCCTTCTGGATTTTCCTTCATCTCTTCTGGATTTTCCTTCACCTCCCCATATGCCCCAGAGGACAGCAAGAATTAAAAAATTAGGAGAAGTATTGTAACACCAGGTGAATTCTAATACTAAATTCAAATATTATGTGCTTTAAAAAGAGCAAGAAAAATAGTAATTAATGCCAGTGAATCTACAGGTAGGTAGATCATGGATAAATGGACAGAGAGATAAAAACTCCTTTTGCCATCACTTTTTCATCATACCATACTTCCTTAGTATTCCCCCTGGGGTTACTCCATTGTGTGCCACAGCAGACTGACAAAAAGCAAAGGACATCTAAACATTTTTGGGGCCAGCAAAAGCTCTCCTTTACTGTGATTAAAATGGAATGAACAATTTATTTCCAAATTTCCACAATTTAACAACCCAAACTACAGGCCTGCCCCACCACTGCCCTATCCAGTAGAGACCTCCACTAATTATATGTGCAGGGGAAAAAAACGCTTACTAATAAAACAAAGAGAAAATTAATGATATTCAGACAATAAAACCTCAACACCAAATAGCTTGGTCCAACTGCTATATATATACTTGTACAAATATAAAATGTTTTTCACTGGAATATATCGAGGATTTGCATGTGTGAACATTTTCAAAACTTGAAGCTTCATCTTACAGCTTCTCCCTCAGGAGCACAACCACAGAAAGCTTGGACTGAGGTTGAGTTCATCCTTCATTCACACTAAAACAAGTTTACATGAAATATTGGATTATCCTAATCAAAGAGTAAAATTTCACATGGCATTTTCACCAGAGTGAAAGCACAGAAATTCATTGTGAAATATTGAGCAGAAATATTTAATAGCCTTTGGACATGTTGAAGCCTTTCACAGGAAGACAGGAAGATCAGAAACTCAATGTGTTTGGTGAAATAATAACCAGGTTTCATTGCAGGAATTAAGGTTTAGAGACCTGGTGAAATATTCTGGTAGAAACTGAGGAGATCTGAAGCCCTGCTCAGCCAAAGGAGGTGCCTTGGGTGGTTTGCAGGAGTGCAGACAGCCGAGACCTGCAGGAACTGCACTCCGTGGTCCCACTGCTGCATGGTGCATGGGATTTCATTTCCTCACCTGGAGAGGATTTTGTGTTTCCCCACATCAGTAGAATTTAGTATATTTCAGTTTCGATTCTTTTTTCTCAATTAGGAAGTGTGGACTTGTCTTCCAACACCATAGGATAGCTCGAGGAGGGATTAATCAAGTGTCAGAATATGAAAAGGGCAAGTGAGCTGCCCTTTTGGACTCAGACAACCTTTTGGGGTTTGTTCCTAGAGTTCCTCAGTACCAGGTTAGAAGTGGCACCTGACTGGATGAGATGGAGAACGAGGTCAGTCAGGAGAGGAATTTTGTGCTCCTTCACCCATCCCAGCCCAGCACAGTGCTGTGCCCAGTGTTCCTGTGGAAAACCAAATGGGAATGGAGAGCAGAAGGGCTGTGGGGTGCTTTTGAATGCCACATCTGCCACCCAGGTGGTTCAAAAACAACCAAATTTTGCCTCAAGGACCAAAGCTCCAACAGGAGGGAACTTCAGGATCAGCCCCTAATTCACCATCTCTGCTGGTAACAGCTATACACCAGACTTTCCCCAAAATTTCTCTGCTAGAAATCCATTTATGGGCACGAAATAGGAGTGCCAGCTAAGACAGAGGATTTTGCATCAGAGGCTTGTGTTGAGCAGCAGATCCCCTGAGCAGCCAGCACAGAAGGACTGTGGGACTGACAGATGGCATCCAGCACTGCTCAGAGAGAGCAGGGCTCTGTCCCGAGCACTTACAGCTGTGAAAAGTCAGTGGGAGTCTGGATTATGTGCAAAATTAACAATCATCAGGGAATGCAAATATTCTCAACGTTACTTGCACTAATCAGCTTTTGAACATGTCCCCTCTCCGGGAGGAAATCAATTTTTTTTTTGCAAGTAATAGAAGGGATTCCTATTACATGTTATGAGTTCAGTCTAACTGATTAATCCCTCAAGTAAAATCCCTTTCTTTAAATTAATTCAGCGCTTTCTGCTGCCGTTCAGTGGTTTGCCTGAGGCCATCACATTTATTTGCTCACTCCTACCTGCCTGGGCACACCCACCCAGTGCTATAATGCCCTGATTAGTTAAACGGATGATCTCTTGTTATAATTACAAGAAATTCATTGCAGCAAACATGCTGTCTCACCCTTCAGATCTGTTTTTCATCACCAAATCCAAGATGGTAATTTGAATATGGCTCTAGGTGAGCATCACCAGGAAGAGCTGAAGCTAATGGGTCTTAGCGCTGATTTCAAGAACCTCCGAGTTTAGACCTTAATGAAATGACTTTTTTTTTTCCCCCTGGAATCGTCTTGTGAAAGTGATTCTCGACTTCTGCCGCAAAGGAGAGGCTTTGGGGACAGGAGAAGTTCCGTACCCAGTAGATGGTGCTGTAATCAAATCCTAAAACCTGTTACGCCAGAGCCGCTCTGCTCCAGCGCCGTGGCGAATTTCTGCAATTAGTAAGGGGAGCGTGTTTGTTTTAGACACGTGTGGTTGTGTTCGAACCGCGCTGATTAATCTGGAGCGGTAATTGTCCCGGCAGCCTGCTGAAACCACCCCAGAAATGTGTAGGGTGTGGATTTTACACAGAAAAGGGGTTGGGGATGTTGCCTTACATCCCTCGGGCTCTATGGGGTCATTTGGCTCCGGCACAGCGAGGGCACCGCTCTCGTTTTGGGGAAGAAAAGCAAAATCCCTCCATCTGCACCGTCTTGTGCCTTCCAGCCCGGGGTCAGATTTCACAGGAGCAGAACTGCGATCGGTTGATAAGACAGGAAAGGAATATCATTTCCCAAGTGAATAAATTATAAGTATTTTGTTCTAAAAAAAAAAAGAAAAAAAAGAAAAAAAATCTTTGGATTTCTTTCAAACTCTTTGACTGTGTTGCTGCAGTCCTCCACCACCTGCACTTGCATATCTGATCCTCCAATCCCCCTGTTTGGTGACTGGAACTGAACACAATGGAATCAGCCTTTACTTTTCTCCTCTCCAATCTTCATTAGAGCTCGCTGCTGTTGATAACCTTTGATCTCCTCTCTATTTCTGCTTAACTTCTGAATAGATAGGTGCACACCCATCTGATATTGCCAGTTCTGCCGGGGAGGGGAGGGATCCTCTCTGCAGGCTGGCCTAGCAGGGTAACCTCTCACAAGGAGAGGAGAAAATTCAGCGCTGGGGACACGGGTCCCTCGATCCCACAGTGACACTGCAGAGAGCAGGGACCAGAGGGGACTGGCAGAAAATCATGTGGCAGTTGCTGGGCCTGTTTGAGAATTTAGTTCAATTTATAGATTTTTCCCAGTTTGACCTGAAAGTCAATTTGGACAGATGTCCTTTCTAATGGCAGCAGCACCTACGCACAGCTTTCCTGGACAAGAGCTTGGTTTTAGGCAATATTCCAAACACAGAAGCAGATTTTTATATGATTAAATACCTCACCGGCTCTGACTATTCATTGCCCCTCTGAACCATCTGGAAATCATGGCCAGGAAAAGCTGCAGAGGGACAGATCCTCCCTGGGATCAGCTCTGGGACTCTGCACCCTACAGAAATCAGAGCATTTCTAAACAGAGTCCTTGCTCACTCCAGAGGCAAAATTAATACAACACTTGGCTAAACAATATCCTCATGGATGCCTTCAAATGTGGGCAGCTGAAGTCTAAGAAAACTGAATCAAAACAGCAACCAAAAAAATCCTATAAATCATGTTTCCCGTAGTTTTCACTTACGTAGAGGTTTGCAGCAGAAATTCCTTGGGCTACAGAATTTCATTTAGCACCCAGCATGGTTTTTAAATAAGAAATACAGCAGGATGAATTTATTTACTTCTTAGAGCACGGAACTCCCTTCCCAGCGTTATTAATGTGACAATAGCCACACACTCAGGGCCACATTCCAGCCTTGAGTCCACACGTGTGTCTGCACCGAAGTTGGCAAAAGCTGCACAAATACATCCAAGGAAAGACTTTCCCCCTATCATAAATGTTTCAGAAAATGTAATTATTATGTACGATAATTTTAGCTAATGAATACATTTGTATGACTCATTCATTATGCATCAGTCATTTATAAGGTGTTCACAGCATGTTTTATTAATTATTATTAAAACCTTGTATTTATTTTAATTCATATTTCATCAGGGTTGCCTCTTTGAAATGCCACAGACTTTCTTTTGAAGTAATCTCGGGCTTGGTTTCTGCTGCTGGGAGGCTCACGAAACAAGAAAACAAGAGGGGGCTTTCCAAATATTTTCGTGGTCTCTAGATCAGGTCAGTTGTACATAAAATGATGTTATGAGGCCATTGGCCCATATCAGGTGTACAAATAATTTGTAACATAAAAAGCAGGGGTGGAACTGCCCTGGAGAACAACGGAGCTTTTCCTCTTCATGTCCATGGGAATGACCCAAGACCCTCCCTGGGGTGGGATGTGGGGCAGGAGCCATCAGTTCTGGTCTGCACTGGTGCAAGCCCTGCAGGAGGAGGATCCTTCCTCAGAATTATCATTATTATTGGGTCACCGCCTGCTTTAATTGTTCTGCACCAGGATCTGCATCACCTCCCTGTTTTCCGTCACGGTTTTCTGCTGGTTATTTTGCTGTAACATTCTGCTGCTCCAATAAAAGTAAACACCATTCCCTCTAAGATTTGCATTTTCCCTTGGGAGTTTCTATGGAATTCAGCCATTGAAAAAAAAAAAAAATAAAACCACCTACTTTTAATAAACACTTTGTTCCTTTACAAATACCACACGGATACAGTGTTATTCCTCCCTATCACCAATATGGGACCAGACCAAGACAAAATTCTAAGAAATGAGGTAAAAGGAAACCCCAAGTCTTTGGCACCAGGAGTCTCTGTCTTTGACCATAAGGAACATGAACATTTTTCATATAGAACATTAATATAAAATTACATCCATACTGGGGAAAAAAATAGACAGGACTTACAAAGGGATGAAGGAAAGCTTTGGGAGAGCAACCCCAAACCTGGGGACAGAAACAAGAGTTAAACCTCAGAAAGGGCAGGAATTAGACAGAAAACTAGAGGAGAAAAATTATTTTAATTTCCAGAGACTTCAAAAAAACCTCACCATTGAGCTGCTACAAAAAAGGAAACACAGAGGCTGAATCTGGCCATCTGCAAAGCAGAGTGCAAGAACAGGCTGCCCTTTTAGCCACTGCCCTAAAAAAGAAAGGATAAAAAGATGCTGGACTGGGAGAAGTCCCACAGATGGAAAAGAACACAAGGAGCAACATAAATCAGATTTTTTTTCCTTGATTTACTTGATTTCTTCTGGATGTGTCATTGCAGGGCTCACAGGCCCAGAGAGAAACCTTTAGAAACGGGGAGGTTTCCATCCATTCCAGTAAACTTTCAGGTAAATTCTCAATGTCCACGTTCCATTTCAGTGATTGCTGCTGCCTGTGCAGGATCTCAGCTGGAATGAGGAGAAGCTCCACATAGTTGCCACCATCTACAAACAATTTGCAAAATACACCTTGCAAAAAACCCCCTCATTATTAAAGTTATTTTCCTTTCAACACCCTGATTTTCGACAAATATTGAAAAATGTTTCAGACATTCTTCATTTTTTCCACTTAAGCAACTTCAAAAAAAACAAACTAATTTTGGAGGTAAAATGAGCAAGAGCATTTGCTCCCCACGTCTGTGTGCTGAAATTCAGCTCAAGGTGAACTTTTACAGGTAAATTACAAATTTTGGAGAAAAAGAGGTTTTCTGTCTGGAGCCCTAATACAGTTTTCTTCAGAGTGGCCCAACAGGATTGCTGTGCCTTCGACCCATTATTCCTGAGGTGCAGAAAAGCCTGGTTCCAAATGTAGCAAAATGAAAAATTACAGAGCCTGTCTAACAAATCAAAAATAAATGAAGTAACAACATAAAGGTAAATTTACTGTTATTTATAATTTACCATTTTTACCTTGTTTTCAATTGTCTCTTAGTCCTCTTCATTCGAGGAGCCCATTACATTTTATTATGCTAAACCCTATCTTCTGTCACATAAATTACAGTTAAAGATCTTAATATTAAAGCCTCTTAGCTCCCAGACCATATTTCAGGCTTTGTTCAAACCAGACATTAATGCTGAAATTGAACACAGATCACTTTGTCATCATTACCTATGATCTCAAAAGTATAATACAATCTTTGCTATATATGGCACAAAAATGCTTCTTTGTATAACGCTGAATTATGGAGATATATTGATATTCTTAATATTTTGACAAAACAATAAAACTAAATATGTTAGCTCTTTAGCAGATACCAGCACACCAGCCCCGCTATTATCACAATGGTAGCTGAGGTAAAGGTTTATTTATTCCAGGTAAAATAGGAAATTAATCATATGGTTGTTTTAATCCTAATTTTTCCCTGGTATAATTTAGCCTGGCTGCTGGCTGATAGAGGAACTCTCTTGCCAATGTTCATCATCCTCTGCTCAGGCTCACAATATCCACCTTTGTTGCAGGAACAATATTCTCTTTTCAGTGGTGGTGACTCCGGCAAGGAGAAGCACCGGTGCAGAGTCTCTTTCATCTTCCTGGGTGCCTTTCACTCCTGCCCTGGAATTACCCGAAAAGAGGTGTCCGGGAGCCTGGACGGGGCTCTGGGCTCTGCCAGGGATGGAGGAGGGAGCACGGCCACAATCCTCTCCTGGTCTGTGCCTGGAGCCTGTGCTATTATTATTATTTTTAATTTTTTAATTATTATTATTATCATCATCATCCTGTTGATGTTATTATTATTATTGTTTTATTATTAATTTCATACAAGCAGAGCCCCATGTTTGGTGCTTTCCCACCACCCTCAGACCTTCACAGACTCGTGCATCCTGACCCAAATTCTGTTTTTAGCTATTATCACTTTCTTCAGGGGAAAACCCACTAAATTTGCATGGGGCTGAGGAAAAATGTTGCATTTTGCAAGAGCCGGTTCTATTCCCATGTAGTCATGAGAGGATCTTCTGCAGGGTGTTTTTCCAAGTGAATGAAAAGCCTTGGACGATTTCTTCTTGCCCTGGACAATTAAAACTCCCCTGCTGTTTGCAGCACCCTGGCCAGGATTTCCCCCCATCCTGCCACTGCAGCAGCCCTCAGAAAGCTCCTCCCAAGAGAAAATTTCCTCTCTGCTTTTTCTTTATCTTTTGGACTGCCCACAGCCTGCCCCACTCATCCAGTCACTCCTGATCAGTCTCTCTGAGAGGGCAGGGGAGCCACGAGGTGTTTTTTACCTGCAGCTTCTTGGGTTTGAGAGAGCAGAGATGCTCTCAGCAGGGACTGCTGTTGCCTGCTGACAAATTATGCAAAAAGCAAGGATCTGTGTAAAAAGCTGACCTGTGTCAGTACAAATGCACGGAAAAGTTGAATTCCCGGCTCTCCAAATGTAAGGAAACTCCCCCAAAAGCTGCCCTGTGCAGGTGCCCTTTGGTACATACGGACTGGCTGATGAATATTTCTCCAATGAAACACGTCCTGCAATGCTTCAAAATATCTCTGTCCACTTGTATTAGAGTTTGGGGTATTGCAACGTCTTTCATTATAAAGAGAGGGTTATTTTTTTAATATATACCTTTTCATTACATCCAGGAGTAAGGTCATGAGTTCTTCTCATGATGGAGGTATAAATATTACATTGTATGGCTGAAATAGTCTGCCTCCGTTCCTGGAGAATACCCTTGGGTAAAATAGTGTGTCAGGGCAGCTGATTGCCTGCTCATTTCAGTTTGCTTACTTTTTACAAATAAATTACCGGACAAATGAATAAAAAGAGAGCGTTAACTCCAGACAATCAGATTCATAATGCGGCCCCCATTACGGCTTCAGAACCTTTAAGCCTAAATTAGAGTTATTTCTGAAATTAGCTAATCGGGGTTGCGGCTCATTTCTTTCCTCCCGGAAAAGGTGTGGGAATCTTACAGTGACGGCGAGAGCAGGGATGCAGGAGAGGTGGATTTGGCTCAGTTCTCCTCTGTCAAGCCGGACAAGCCACCCAGGCTCGGGTCAGAATTCCTCTGGGATGTGGGGAGTGATCCCCAGAGGCTTTGAGGGGTGGGTGCTGTGTCACTGTGTCACTGTGTCACACAGACCCTGCACACCCACAGCCACACACAGCCAGATCCCTTTTCTTCCATTTCTGCCATTCTTATCTTTCCATTTCTGCCATTCTTATCTTTTCATTCCTGCCCCCTTCATGGCACAAGCAAAGGTTGCTGTCTGTGCAACCAGCACCCAACACCATCGAGTCGTTGTGAGACTCTGGAGTTTTGCGTGTTTAAATTTTTTTCTCTTTCTCTCTTTCTATTTTTCACACTCATTTTATTCTGGAGGTGCCACTTTCTGGTAGATTTTCAAGTATTCCCTTTTTTGGATAGTTTTTACACCCTGTTATTATCCTGTAAGTGCTAAATGATAATGATTCATCTGTTCATTTCAGTAGATACACATTTGTTTGCAGAATGGTTATTAACCAGGAGCTGTTAATTAGGTAAGATAATTTTGTGTAAGTGTTGGCCTTAAAAAATAAACTGCCTCTCTGGGTTTTGCCCCACAAACAACTATTTGGATTTTTTTTTTTTTAATTTTTTTCCTTTTGTTTTGTTTTGTTACTTCTTGTTCGCAAAGTGAAGCAAGTGATTGATTCATTTGAGTGAATGAAAAATGCATCATAATTGCTGCAGTCTGTCCAGCCTGAATTATGTGCTGCTGGCACAGGCACAAGTAAATAATACCTCATCTGTTTACTGCTCTGCTCAACCCTGCCAGCGGAACCAGCGGCTGACAAAGGAGAGAGGAAATCCGCGCTTTGCAGGGAGCGGGAGCCAGGAGGTGGCAAACAGCAATTACCAGTCCAAAAATGGGAACTCGTGCAAATTTTGCCTGGCACTCTGTGAGGCTGATAAAAGCTGAGTTTGCCTTCCCAGCCTGTTTAAAACTGTCCCTTTGGGAAGGTTTTGTGTGTGGGAGACAGGGGGCTACGCCTGCACTGCGAGGAGTCTTTTCCTGGTGGGATGCTCCAACCTGCAGAGGAGCAAAGCCCAGGGGGAGTTCAGGCTTTGAGACATCACCTGTGAGCGCTGGACCTCTTTGGGTTATCCCTCCCTTGTCTCCTTCCCAAGGCTGGGCATCCTTGCTCTGTGATGCAGGAAGAGCTCTCATGCATTCTGAGGTTGTTTTGGTTTTGATTTTGTTTTTTAGCTTAGACGATGTCGATCCTCAGGTTTATATCAGTAAGACGACAAACCTTTGCAGAAGGCCTTTACTGTTTCTGGGAATATTTATGGCTCAGCATCTCTTTGTGTCCCTTGGACTTCTGGGGGGTTGGTGCAGTCCCTCATCCACAATGGCAACACCTTTTCACCATGAGGCTGAGCTTAAGGAGAGCTGGGGTTTACCACAGAATCATAGAAAGGTTAAGGGACCTTAAAGCTCATCCAGTGCCACCCCCTGCCATGGGCAGGGACACCTCCCACTGTCCCAGGCGGCTCCAACCTGGCTTTGGACACTCCCAGGGATCCAGGGACAGCCACAGCTTCTCTGGGCACCCTGTGCCAGGGCCTCCCCACCCTCACAGCCATGAATTTCATAACATTTAATCCAAGTATACACCCTGTCAGTTAAATAAGTGACATTTTCCATGTAGAACTGAACTATGTCTCAAAAGCCTTCACCAAGTGGCCGCTGTCCTTCATTCCCATCCGCAAGCGGCTTCCCAGTGTCCTGTTGTTATTTATCCTTAAAAACCAAGCTGGTTAAAGGGATGTGAAAATATCTAATTACAAACTAGCTCCTTTCCCATCTGTGCTCCTGTTCTTGCCCCGGGTATTCTCCCTGGCAAAACCCCGTGGCTGTGCATAGCACTGAAGGATACATAAAACTCCCAAAGCCATTTGCTGACAGCAAAAATCATGGACAGAAGGAGCAGAGAGCTCTAAAATAAGTGTTTGACCTCAGTGGTAGCAACCCCCAAATTTCTGACGGTGTCAGCAGGTTGGGCTGCAGTGCTGACTTCCAGAGCTCCGAGTGGCTTTTCCCCTTTAAATCACAGCAGCTTTAGATTTAAAGCTGGAGCTGGAACCCACAGCGAGCACTGTGAGCTGGGAACCTGTGTGACCTCAGCCTGCTCACTGAGGGGCTGAGCCTTTCACATCCACCCTACAAGGAAATGAAAGTTTGCTTTCCTGTTTTTCTCCCACATTTGAACGCTGATTTTTTTTTTTAAATTCTCAACTTTAAAATTCAGATCAAGCTTTTACGATTTTTGCTGCTGACCTTCAATTACAGCTTTTCTTTTGCAGCTGTCAAATTAAAGTGATTTATACTTCCTAAAGTTAAAGCATATTCCTGATGATTGGGATAATTTCCTCCCAGAGAAGAGTCTATCACGTTTAAGACATTTTGTGCAACGGCAGCCAGAAGTCTCACGAGGACTCATCTCCTGGGGATTTCCTTGGTGGACACCCAGAGAAAGATGCCCTGGAGGGCGCCCAGCTCCCACAGAGAGCGAGCAGAACCAAAACTTTGACCTTTGACCTTCTCCCACACATAATCTTGAAATAAAATTATTTTTGTCACAATATATTTTGGGATACTGCTTAAAATTAGCCTCATATTGACCTTTCTTTGCAAGGCAAAGGTGGCAGATGTCATTCCCGTGCCAGACAGCTCTTCTTTTATTTGCTCCTCCCCTCAGCAGAATTTTATTTGGCAATTAAATAAATACCTGCATAATTTCACAGGCTGAGGAATGCTGGCTTTTTTATTTTGCATTGCGTAATTGCATTCACGGAGAGAATATTTTAGTGCCCCGTGTTTTCAATATAATTTCTTTTTTTCATATAAAAGGAAAATTTAATTTTACTTTGCAAATATAAATTAGATCCAGTAAAATGCAATGAACTGTAAAGTGGATGAAAGGTTCTTTTATATGGAAAATATTCTTTCTATGAAAATTAATTGGTCCTTACTTTAAATTTTTTTTTCACTGGCAAATATGTGTTCTCTATGTATAAAGTGTTATCTGGCAGTAAAATTTATTACCACCTGAACTATTCCTCCCCATATTTCAGGACACTGAATATCACAGAGATTGTTCCCTTTTGCTGAGGTGAATGCTTGCTCAAAGCACAATCATTTCAATTTCAAAATGATGAAAGACAGTAAGTGGAAATGCACGAGAAGTTTCAAGAACTGTGGGGGAAAAGAAATCACCTTTTGAACTGTTGAATCCTGGCAGCCACATAATAACCTATTTGCTGATTTCAGAGGTGAATTTTCACAGATAATGCCACGTGGGACACCAATCCCATTTTCCAGGATGCTGGGTGTACGTGAGGAAGGTCCCCAAGAGGGACATCCCCGTGTGGTACAACGGGCTGTGAGCTGATTTCTCAGCAACCAAAGGATTTTTAAGCCATGCAGCTTCACCCCTTGAAGAACTCGCACTTTTCCACCTTAAACAAGGAACTTCCTTGATGAATAATTGCTGTTGGTTGGGGGTTTTTGCTTGTTGAGTTTTAGAACGGAGCATTGGATTTACCAAAACTGGTGGTTTCCTGCTCAGAAACCTTCCAGGTGGTGAAGGGCAAAGCAATGGGAAGCCACAGTTTCTGTCCTTGTCACTACCCAGGCAAATTCCCCATCCCTCTGTCAATGCTTTTCCATGTGAGCCGTGCTTTCCTTCCCCTGGTGTTCCTCTTGCCTCCTGAAATGGAGCCAGGCAGTCGAGTTTTTGCTCAGTTACTCCACATAAATGCAGAAAGTGTGGAGTCCAATTGGGCTGCACAGGGCTGGAAAAAAAATGGTGCTGTGGCAGCAGCCACTATGGGAGGAATAAATCCACTCTGGAGTGGGAATCCCCTCCGGGACATCTCCCAGCGCTGCAGTCATTTTTTTCTCCCCACAGCTGTGTTTTAGCCTCACTGCAGCCCATGTATCCCATTGGAGAGCAGCAAGATGTGAAGAAATGAAGTTCCTTCTGCTGCTTTTCTTTAAGGAAAGAAAATTTTGTTTGTCCAGCGAGGCTTGGTTTGTAATTCTGGCATGAAGGACTGAAGAGAAGGGAGGCAGAGGTTTCACAGATCTGGCCTTGCGGCTGAAGATGGAGAAGAATTTCTTGGGAACAGTTAAGACAGAAAGCTGCCTTTAAAGGACAAATATTCTGATTGCACATCATCTTGGCAACCGTTTCAAAATTGCTACGAGAAGCCACAAGTAAAGGTTGGTCATCCACAGGACCTGGCAAACTTTGAAGAGATTGGAGATTGAGGCTGGCTGAGATTCATAGCTAAACCCATCCCTGTGACAAACCTCTTTCATTATGCTCAATGAAAAAATTGCTGTGCCACACAGTTCACAGAAATGTAAAGTATTTCCATGGAAGACAGGCCGAGGCTGGAGCTGGTATGAATCATCTTTGGGGAATTTGAAATAACTGAATATCCTGCGCTGGAGAGAGTGGATTCCTGTTCTCTGCTAATTTGCTGCTGCATGATGACCCTTCTGTGATATTTTTGTGGAGATTTCCTTTTTCCTGAGAACTCGGATCAATGTCAAGATGATCCCAGAAGACACAAAGCAGAAGGCAGGTAAGCATGTGCTGTGGAACATGGTTCTGGAAAATGAGTGTCACCACCTTTGTTTGCATCATCTTTGATTAGTGACCTCTCAAGATAATTGCTGCAAGGGTAATTATTGGTTATTGGAGTTATCCCAGTGTCAGACAGTTGCCATCCTTATCACAAAAAAGTCCCATTTTTAATGGCCTGATCAGTGAAAAGTACAAACACTCCGTGGATGAGCCGAGCGTGGTTTTGTTGTTTAGGGCACATCTATCTCCTCGCTCTCTCTTTTTGTGTCCCAGCTTCACCTTTCTCCTGGAGGCCGTAAGCCTTCCCACAGCTCTTCCACAGACTGTAGTAGCTGAAGAAACCAAGAATAAATCTTGGCTTTTTCCAGCAGAGATGCCTTGGCTGGGGATATTTTTTTTGATGGGAAGGCAGAAAAATGAAATCCTGGATCAGCAAAGGAGAGCGACTGCTGCAGTGTGTCCTTCTATCAGCAAATATCTCACGAGCAACATCCAAGAAGGGTGAGAACAGAGCAGAGCCTGCTGACCTGTCCCTGTTCTCCTGTGAAGTCAGATCACTTCTCTGCATGGAATTTGGGATTTGTCCTTCACAGAGTTGGCCACAGGTGTTCATCTGCACAGTGCTGCCAAGAATTGAGCCACTTGAACCAATCCTGAAGCCGATGCTGAGGGTTCTCCAGCAGAAATCGAAGTATTTTGGAAAATCGTATTGGGAGGAGTTGGCAGCTTCTGCAGGAGGTTCTTTACGTACATTTTATAATAATCCCTGTGTATTTTTTGCCATGTCAAGCTCCATGTCTGGGTACAGGTTCTTCACCACCTATGCTGATTTTAAGCTACTTTTATATGATGCTGCTATCACTGGAGTTCCCAAATTCTTGATTTAATGGGCATTTGTAGCCAATGATGTACTAAATCCACTGTAAGATTTGCTGTTTGTTTCAGATCCTTCCTCTGCAACAAATTTTTTTTAAAAGAACCACATGGAAAATATGTGTAGATGCAGGAGAAATATTTCTAAGGAGCTTTGCATTAGATTATTCATAATTTTCATCATGAGGCCAGGGTTTAGTTCCCCAACAAACAGGGCTTTTCCCAGTGACAGACAATGGGATGCTGCTGGTTTTTCCCACACGATATAAACAGCATTTAAACAACACCTGATCTATCGTAGGAATTAGAAGTTTCCCCAAAGCCTGATTTAATTCACATTGATAATTTGGTTAAACAATAATTTCCAGAAACTACAACCTTTTAATAAAGATATTCGCTGCTGGCAGAAATCTCACCCTGCTCTCTATTTATGCCTTCAGTACGTTTTCTAAAGGTTCCCTGCACTTTGTTGCTTAATTATGCATCATGTTTGCCGTGCTCATTTTACAATTACACAACAAGGTGGTTGTAGGCAG
>VYZT01006373.1:0-28235 GCA_013400735.1 Pomatostomus ruficeps | reverse complement strand
TAGCTGGACTCACTCCAGTAAATCTGTCTTTCTTGTGCTACTAAGTCCAGAACTGGAGCATCCAGAAGAACTCAAACCTATAGCTTTAATAAAACAATCAGTCTGTACACAGAACACTGTTGAGATACTGACATATATACAGTGGTGAAGATCTTCCCGCCCAGGTCGAGAGACACTCAATTTGCAGCCAATCCTTGATCTCACTCGAACAACTCCTCTGCAGGCAACTCACAGGAACTGGGCTAAGAGCAAAGCCCAGATTCAGAGCTAGCACAAACAGGTCATTGTTGTCTTTTTGGCTACCAGTTCACTACGTACATGACCGCAAAGATTGCTACATTAATAAACACAATGATTTTCATTCCATTCCTCCAGCTATTTTTATTCAAACCACATAATGGCCTTTACCACTAATCCAGTGATCTGACCTGCAGCAAATTAAGTAGACAATTTAAGTCAAAGCTTACAAACAAAATCCAGTACTATCCATCATAGGTCAATAGCCTTGTATCTAGATTACAGACTGCTAAATAGCTTCAGAGATTCATTTATTAGAGTAAAATTAATGCTGACAATAGTTTTCAGCTGGTTAATCTTCTGACAGCTGTAGTCTCTCACTTGTTCAAACACATTTCAAGAAGCAAAAATAAATCAGTTAAGTAGACAGAAAACACCAATTTGTTGTATAATGCAAAAGGCTTGGAAAATTCTTGTTTTAAAAACAAAAACCTATTTACTTCATGGTAGATTTTATCATCTAGGTTCCTTGCCAACTATCTGCTATTTTATCAGAATTAAACGAGCAGCGCAGCAAATTTATACGACTGGCAATTAAAAAAATAGGCATGGAGTTTAGTAGTACAAGAACTGTAACTTCAGCTAAAAATAGAAATTAAAAAAAAAATTATACAAGAATGCACAGCTTTATTTCACAATCACAGATTTCATACCAACACCACAAGCCAGTAAAGTATTATCAGCTTCTAACACTAAAGAGAGAAATGGAGATGCAGAGCATCTAATACAATTTTAATATTTTGATTTTTTTAAAGAAGTCTTACCACCTAAGACAATGCTTTATGTACCACTGCTGTGAGGGTCAAAAGTCCTTTAGAATCTATCTATTATTTCTAAAATACAAAAAGTCTCTTCACAGCCTTGGGGAATGGTTTTCAGAGAAACTGTATCTATGATTAGCATGAGTTAAGACTTCCTTCTCTGCTGCAAAGCAAGACTGCTGGAGCCCATGGCTGCAGTTTCATACTTGGCTTCTCTAGGATGATAACTCACACCTATGTGCAAGCTTGTCACACCAGCAGATCCCACAGAGCAGATCAACTCCAAGTCTGTTGGTCACAACAGCATCAGAGTTTGTCCTAGAGGTATAAACTGACAGGAACAGGATTGCAGAAAAATGTAAGAGATCTAGCTATATGAGGGGATATGCAAGAAAATGACTCTGGGAAAAAATATGGTGAGAAGTTACAGAGTAGCACTGCAGTGTGGCATATGCACTTGGAGATGGATTTCCCACTTGGGTACTACTAGCAGGGTTTGGATGAAGATCTGAAAAACTAAGTTTTTATCACATCTGGCTGTGTTACTTGTGGGGCAAGTTCAATGCAGGTGCTTCTCATTTGATTGCCAATGGATTGCTCAGTGAACCTGATACAGAACAATTCTTAAGTTCAACATTTTACCCAAAAATGAGAATGGAGACTTAGGAGCCCTCACATGACAGCGGCAACTGGTTGCAGCTACCCTGGAACAGTCTGAAAATGTCAAGTTTTAGCATCCAGGCCAAGCAGCCTCATTTGATAGACACCCTGCCCTTCCATATTCACTTTCTTGTGCTTATTTAAACAGTCTTTAATGGTGCTGCAGAAAGTCTTGAAATTTGCCACTGATGTTTCCAGTTCCAAAAAAAGACCAAAAAGGTCTTAGCTCTATAGCCACATCACTAAAACTGCTTCATTTCAATCAGTTTTGCTTATTATTAACAACACAATTTGCTAGAAGAGAGATGTTAATGTAAAGGTGTTATATGAAACTATCTGCTTTTGGTTTCAGCTTTATTACATTTCTCTAAGAAGAACAGAGGGCAGATGAGTTAAAAAGAAGTGATATTGTAAGGCTATGCATTACAGCACCATCACAGTGGCAATGCTGAAAACAGTAACACTGCTGAAAAAACAATGCACCCAAGCATATCCCTGTGCCAACATATTTAAACCACTGTTGCGCTGCACCTGTAGATAAAAAAAAAAATATCGCTGACAATGTTGAGACCGAAATGATACAAACTGAGCTGTTTCAGAGTCTCCAAAGGACAACTAGGAGGTGAAGGCTGTAATATCAAGAAGCTTCAGTGAAAAATCATCTAATTTGTTATTTTTCTACTCAACACTTAGTTGCAATTTCAACAACTAATTTTGTGGTCTAAACTAGATTAAAAAAAACCCCAACCAACCAAACATAAAAAAACCATTGCTAGAATTTTCATTGTCTGTCCTGTTTTACAATGTTGCACCCTCAAGCATTAGAGTCGAGGCTTTGCCTGTTACACTTTGGGAAGTGCGAGGGAACACTAGTCTTTTATTCAGATTTTTTTTTTTTTTAAAAAATGCAGTTTAAGTGACTGTAGCTGTCTCAAACAAGCAGGTTCTTGTCATGTTTGCTCTCTTTCAGATAGGCTGAGCTTGAGAGGCTGCATCTGTGTACCTTGTGTGAGTGTGTATTTTTAAGGACTAAGCAGATTTTTTTAAGTACCTGCCAGCTCACACCAAATACTTTGTCTTTGCAACTCACAAAAAGTTAAACCAAGACACACGAGGAAAGATTAACTGAAAAGGTTACTATTGTTTTGCTACATATATAAATCTAAAACCAATTAAAAGGCATGTATAGCCAAAATCAGCTATAAATCCCTACCGGAAATAAAAGAATATTTAAAACCATACTATAAATTTAAAACAACCATGAAGAGACTAGTTATTTTATAAAATATAAATAGGGTATCAATTTTTTCTACTTGCTTCTTAGACAATCTCTGCCATCATCAATCTATTTCCAGGAAACAAGTAAATGGAACAGACTCAGGAAAAAACCCCCCACAGCACACCACCACTCCAAGGGCTTGTGTTTCTCCCTATTATAAAAATGAGCATCGAAGCTAGACCTATGAAGCTATTCTGCTGCCGTATAACTAAAACACAGTAAATCACTTAATTTGCTCAAAAGAACTTAAATGTTTTAACCACTCTGCCATCAGCAGAGATAAAGAAGAGGGCCGATGGGACCGGGCTGCAATGTGAGCCGTCTTTAAAATGCAATTGTTCTAATCATTTTCTACAGATGCAGCCTCACAAGGGGCTGCTGTCACAGGGACCATTTACGACTTGTTATGGTGTCTCTATTGTTTACCAGCGACATTCGCTAAAAAGGCGACAGCTGGGACAGAAAGCTGCTCCTCAACGAACAATATAATCCCGTGAAAGTAATCAACAAATTTAAGGGTGTTAATTAACTTTACACTTTATCATGTTCAATTAGTTGTCCTTTCTCGAAAAGATTGCCGTGCACAATCGGTTTAGAGCGTGCCATGTTTGATTTGTAAGTGATCACTGTTTCTGTTTCAAAGTCCATGTCAGATGTTCTCTTGGGTTTTGGTGACACAGATGAATGGCTCTGCACATGTTACGGGGTGATCTGGTTTAACATAAACCAGCACAACATAACCCCTTGTTAACGTATCGCTGGCCTTTCCAAGCAGACACAGAAACGCCCCTGCCCGCGGACGCACACATACGTACACAAAACCCCTGTGGCAGCATGACAGTCAACGAGTCCAAGTTTCGTTTTTGCTGAAACGCAAAGACACAAATAAATGGGCAATTTTTCATCATTATATCTCAAAGCAAGACTTGTCTTTTAGGGGCACGCTTGGGATCATTTCTTCCCAGCAAGATCCCTAGTTCTGCCGCATTATGCACTAATGCACAAGTGCCTCCGTACATTTTACATAATGCACGCTGCCTTTTCTAATGGCAGCTGAGCAAACGCTGGGTAGATGCACTAAGTTCTTCAGTATATCAAATTCTGTGGTTTGTACTGCATTTACAATACCAGGGATTCTAGAAGAAAGCTGAATTAATCTATTATTAAAATTTGCCGTTTTCCCTTTAAGGTACCGTTCCTACTTCTTAATGGGACAAGGCAAATCTCATGATGAAGCGACAACGTACTTGGAAGTGCCCCTTAATGAAAGTCATTGCTGTTTCTCTCTTCTGATAAATAGAGCTTTGCATCACCATACCTCATGAACTAGTGATTTTTGAGCAAAAATGGAAATAGAAGTTCAAGTCAGTGATTTCAAGATTTATACAACAAGTACTCAAATATTAATCCAGACAAAAGCACACTTAAGGAAGTAGAAACATCTCTTTTATGGCATAATCGAATTACACAATTTGTGAGATTATGGCTGTACACAGAAAAGAGCCTAGTGGATTTTTATTCTGCAGCAACAGGCAAATTAAATACACATGATCACCATTATTTAAGCAGTTACATTGTACATAAAAACAAACTGCAAAAAACCCACCCTCAAAACAAAACAAAATAAAAATGCAAAGAAAGCCCAAAGGAAAAGTCGTTAACTCTGAAAGCTAATAATGGACTAGGTTAAACATTTAAGAGGAAATTACAGACTATATCAGAAATAGCTGAAACCACAAAACAAAGCAGTATAAAACATTAGTTTTCTGCTAGGAAGAAGATCTGCAGGGAAAAGGGAAGCGGTCGATAGATCCTTAAATTGGACGCAATAGCTGTTCTTCTATCCCAAGTTGGCAGCTGCTACATTTGCAGACCTAGTTCATTATTTACCCATAATGACCATCAAGCTCCAGTCAAAGTCAGATCACAACAACTGTCAGCAGCTCTTTTAATTAGCCTTGTTTGAATTCAGATAAATATCACAATGGCCCTGCTTCTGCTGAAAAAGCAACAAGAAGATTGCAAGGAATAAGCTGCTCTGACTTCCTAACAAACAGTATCGTGAAAAAGTCCAGAGAACCAAAGTTGGTTGGGTTTTTTTTAAATTAAGGAAGGGATGGTGATGTGCACATTACTATTTTTCCCTCACGTGATATTCATATTACTACCTACAATTCCAGTTTATAAGCAAATTTGTGCATCTCAAATGCCAACTCAAAACACTACTCCACAATCTGAAAGGTAAACTTGAAGAGATGGTTTACAGGTATTAATTAAATTTCTAACCTCTGTGAAATCATATGTTTTGAAAAACTGGATCAGAATTAAGGAATGCACATATTAACAGGATTATCCTCTCTCCTAATTTATCTCCTTCTGTTTGTTTATCCTCAGGGAACATAATCTTCTGTTGCATCAAGCCACTCTCATTCTCCCTGTGTCAGCAGCAGAATAATAATTCCCTCCTCCTCCTCCTCCACCCCCTCTCCTGCAAGCACTGGCAAGAATGAGGACGAGCGGATCAGACTGTGTGCATCAGCATTAATGCTCCATGCAGCTATTTTCCTAGCAGTAGTAGATGTTGAAAGAAAGATGCAAGAGAGGTGAGCAATATGCTACCTGTTCTGGGCAGCCCAGCATGAAAGGGTGTAATTAAACAGATTTTGCTTCCTAGAAGAATATGAAGGTAGAAGATGCAGGCAGAGACTGCTCTAAGAACCTTTCTTTAACACTTCACTTGCTGTCACAGTTGGGTCCCAATTCTGCTAGGTGCTGTCCAAAGACAAAGCCAGTACCAAACTCTCCAGTCCCACATGCCAATCTGAGAAGCGCTGCTGTATATGCAAGGATCCTTGGGGCCCTCCAGGAAAACATATTCAGGGATTTACATGAATCATAAGGATACATGCATATAAACAATAGGTACATACATGTGTTATGGCAGAAGAGGATATCCCTTTTGGGAACAGAAAAAATTATGTTAACATAATCAGAAACCAAAGGCAGAAAGTAGTGGAGGAGGAAGGATAAACAACTGATTAAACAAAATAGGCAAAACGGTCATGAGAAGCTTTAGGTTTTCAAAAGAAGGCCTGAGTAGAATTGTATAGGGATTCGTACTTGAACTTGACCATGGATAGTGGAATAAAAATCTTCAATTTGATTTAGATGTATTATAGAACGATGCCAAAACACAGAAAATAATATGCCCTCTCAATAAACCATGCAAAAACTGACTAGAAGCTGTTATTGAGGCAGTTTAATATGAGGGGGATGCACGAGGAAAATTTTACGAGATGGTATTAAATAGCAACTGATGCCTCTAAAGGATCAGCCAAAGAAAATAAGTTGCAAAAGGCAAATGCACACATAAGATGCTTCAACTTTTTCAACAGAAATACAAGCTGAAAGGCCTGATGAAATTGTTCTGTCTGCAGCCTTTTTTAAAAAGCACTACATTTAGTTCTAGTCATTGTAATGTCAAGGAGAAATATCAAAGCACCTGAAAAGTTAGCAAGTAAAAAGGTTAATAGCACTGCAATAAGAAAGGAAGCACAATATGATTAACTTATTTATTATTTTTAATGCCCAAAATATTGTATTAAAAACATTTAAAAACAATAGTTCATGACCGTCATCTTTCCCATCCTCTACCTCTAAGCCATACTCCACCATAAAATCCCAGAAAACAGAAACACCCTTTCAGTGTTGCTGGAGTCTACCAGATTTAGCTACTCTTTACATATCCCTAATATTTAGATATGTGGTCTAAATCTCATCTGCAGACCTATACGGAAATACTAAAACTTAACAAAAACAGCTGCATGTATCTACAGTCATGGACAGCAAAACTACCTGCACAGAGCTTAGCACAGTTCAAAACAAGTATTTAATTTTTTACCCGAACATTAGCAAGAAGGCTGGACAGCCAGTGATGAACAGGAGCAATACATTCCACATATACAAGATCCCAAAGTTTCAAAGCAGATTTCAGACAGTCCAAATGTAAAGCACATGACACTGAGCTGTCTGATTAACTGTTGCTGGGTTCTGAGCAAGCACAGCATCAAATACACGTGAAACATCAAATACAAAAGAAACAAAGAAAATAGTCCTTCTTCAAAGAAAACAAATCTCGCCCAGCACTACTGTTTGAAATTCTGGCCTTTTAAGAGAAATCCAAAAATTAAACATGAACATGCAAGCAGTTTTTCCACTATGTGGGCAATTGTTAAGCCTCCATACAACTAAAATTCAGTAGACACAATTCTTGTCTTGACCAATGAGGCTTCAAGTCCTAGAAACAAAACTATCCCAATCACATAGTGCAAAATGAAGAATAATTTTTGTCTGGCGTTAGAAAGAGAAAAAGAGCTGCATTTCTAATGTCACAACCTCGCTTTCTTGAGAAGCTTCTACTCCATGCAGAAGATCAGCAACTAGAAAATAGACCGTTCTGTGATATAGAAGAAAAAACTCAAAGGGATAAACATTTATAATGTTCCCTTTGAAAAAGAGAAGGTAAAATCCCAGAAAAGCTATTCTTATATTCTTATAGTTAGTAGCTCTAACTCAAGTTCACAGACAATACCAAAATGAACATCAAGCCTCCAGAAGCGCAACGTTTGCGTGAAATAACCAAAAGCCAAAACAGATCCAACAATCCACCTTGTCATCACAGCTTTTCCTCTCATCCATTTTGACCGAACAACATACATGCAAATGCATGACCAACAAAACCAGATATATGGCCAGTCTTGCTGAGCTCTTTAAATCACAAGGGGCAGTCAGCTATAAGCCACCACAATTGCAGATTTTGCTACTTGGATTTGAATGTCTCTGTCTGGAAAGCACAAAATACTTGCACATTCTACCTTAACACCACAGCAATATGCAACTGTGTTTACACAGTGCTGTGAAATAGACAGATAAAAGTTGAAACCTTTTATTATAACAGCAAAAGAAGAAATAAACCAGGGATACTTAGTATTATTGTTTACCTGTTTCTCCAGTATTAGTACAACTCTAACAAGATATCAGTCCCCTTCTACAAAAACAAAATACTTGAAACACTTTAGTACTTTAGGATTTTATCATATTACCTTCCTATAGGCTCCAAAAACCAACAAAACATGGAATATTTTTTTTTCTGAATAATGAAGGCATTAAGCACATTGCTAAAAAAGACACAGTCACACGGAGTCACACACACAGTCATAACGCATTTAAAGTGCATTGCTCAACAGGTATGGGTTCAAGAATTCCTCTTAATAAAAGGTCTGCTTCCTAAAAAGCCAGCTGCAGAAGCAGGTAAGTTTCTATTGAAGCATTCATGAGTCCTTTCATGTCATATAAGAAAATAAAGACAATAAACACAGAAAAATAAAACGAAAAGCATTTAAATGGGTCAGTAACACAGCATATATGTTCCTAAGCATTTCTGGTTTATCTTAAGAGCTGAAGATGCCGCAATGCCACATGCCAGTGCCAATCCCAATCAGTAAGGGCATATTTTCATTCACAACATTAAAAAAAACCTAGTATTTAATAGCAGGAATCTAACAAAATTTTAAAATAAAATAGAATTGTATAGCCAGAAAGAAGTGTCAGACAGGTAATTTTAAAAGAAATCAGTCTCCAGTATTTTCTCCTGGGGAGTTGCTCAGCTGAAAGTTTTAATATTACCTGTTTTGGGTGCAGTCCATGAGAGGACAACTGACAGAATGCCAAACGAAATTGGACAGAAATGCATAAATAATAGGAGTGAAGATAGCATTGAACATTTTTGAATGAACATTTGAACTTTGTCCATTCAAGTGTCATAGGTGGTATGAGACCAAGAATTTTGTTGACAATCTGAACCATCATCAGGGTGCATTGCTTCAGATATGTCTGTCCTTTCTTCAAGCACTTGGGCATTGAACTTTGCCTCTGGATACAGTCAACAGCCCACACAGTCTTATCTTTCAGCTTCTCCTTTAAAATACATGCTTATTTTAAAGCATGCCTATCTCTGTACCTACAAAGTAACAGATCACTTTCTGCTGCCTAATTTCAGCACAAAGTTAATTCTCAAAGCCTTAAGGCACTGAAAGGCAAAGCAGTACAATAATGCGAGATTACGACAACTGGTAGAAAAACAGCCTAAATTGGAAAGATTCCATTTAAAGAATCCATTTGTTACAAGGCCTTTCCCAGTTCCATTTCCTGTTCAGGGATCCTCCACACATAGTTCTATTATTACCTCTCTGTAAAACAGATAGTACATCGCTTTCAGAGAACTAGATTTAGCATTCCCCTCGAGCCTAAAATGCAATGTTCTTTTTAGTGTTCTCAAATGTACTTGATGCCACTTATACAATGAGTTCAAACCCTTGTAATTTAATTAAAAGTCATATTTCTTTATGCATGAACTAATTCTAAATTTAATATGGAAATATTTTTAAGAAGAGATACTATTTTTATTACTACTTTTATTATTTCAGGATGAACCAATATGCAATCATATGGTTTAAATTTACAAATCTTTACATGCTCCAAACTCTCTACTTCGACGAAACAAAACACATTTTCATATTTAACTGTGCTGAATGACAGCTTAAGGAGACCCACTATAATATTTGTGTACCTCTTTTTTCCATACTGCCTGTAAGTATTCCAACACTGCAACTTAGGCACTTTTGCACAAAACCAAATTAATCTTTTTTCTGTAATATAAAGGTATTGGAAGTCAGTACTCGGCCTGGCCTTCCATTTAAAAAACAAGAAAAAAGAAAGACTGCATTTTGCCAACGAACAGAATCAAGAGGGTAACAAAGTTAATTATTTCTCATAATCAGTAATTATGATTAGATAAGAGACTCTTTGGTAATGAACTGCTCTAATGATGGAGGACCTCCATCCTAAGAAATATAATAGTACATTAACATAACTGTGTATGCAAAGTACATAGAACTGCTGCCACAGTTAACTTGTCATTGAATGATTAAATAGGAATTCATAATTAGAAAAATCCACAGTGTAATTTATTGGCCTTCTCGACAGTTCTGGTTCATTAGAAGTTGATTACCAAATAGTGACCTCTAGCGGCCTACAGCTTTTTCATGTTATCCCGGTTCTCTTGGCAGTTTTAGCAGCTATTTAACGTTAGGGAAAAAAAAAAAAGGCAGTTTGAGGAATTTAAAATGTTTCCCTTCAAGATACCTTTTTTTAAACTTCTCTTAAAATATATAGTGTGCTAATTTCTTCACAAAATGTTTTCCCGTTCTGTAACCATTTATATAAATGTATAAAAACATCCATCTATATGAAAACCCCACAACTTCGCGGTTTTAAAGTTAATACTGAGGTTAACACAGTTCTCATGGTAATTAACATTTATATACTGATTAAACATAATTTCTTCTAGGAAAAAATATATCATGTTAAAATAAAACACTTTTCTCATGTCAATTACAAAGACCTTGAGAAGCACATGCTTCAAGCCAGCCTGTGTATACCTTAAGGTGAAGTGCCTCTAAGCGCTGCCTTTGAACAACAGTCGGTTTTGCACTAAAACGAATTACACTGGCTCAGCTGGAGGAGACAGAGGACAGGGAGGGAGAAAACTCTACAGTTCTCTGCTCCAGGAAGGAGAAAAAAACCCCAACATTTCTTATGATTTGCTGGACACATGCCTTGCAATACTCTTTACTCAAATTTAATTTAAAAAAAATGCAACTTAGAAGTAAGTAAGATTGCATTTACCTGCAAAAATTTTTAAGCATTAGGGTGGAATTTTTGCCTTATTCAACTTAGTTAATCCACTGTTAGGCTATTTAGACAGTGTTCTATTTTAAAATTTTCCATTATGAGAGATACCCTTTTTTTTTAACTAGGACAGTATCTTTTTTTTTTTTAAGTATGAATGTTTCTAACAGGAAGTAGCACATCTGAAACTAATACAGAAGCCCCTGAAACACAGCGTTAAATAAAAATTCATACTCAATGGATACAAGCGATTTGAATTTCCATTGTTTTCATTTTCCATCTTGCTCTTTTTCCAGCACTAACACTGTATAAATGATGCGCATGTATTTTTATTTGCTTTTGTCTAAAATGGAACTGGCTAAAAAAATTATCCCCCATTTTTGGACAGAAGCTAGAAAACAAACCGCACAGTCCTGTCTCATACATAAACAGATTTTTCAGAGAAAACTACTCCTGTCTCCCAAATGGGGAGATGTCCATCACCCTTGTATGCTGGAAACAGCTTTAACAATTGCTATAAACAGAGGAGTGGATGGGTAGCTGCAGGACAGAGATCTCCACCCTGATTTGTGTGTGTGTGTGTGGGTGTGTGTGTGTGCAGATGCGTGCAAGCACACACACAGGGTTCTAGCTGTTTGTGGCGATGATTTAATATAGTGACTGGATAATGAGCTGTGCTCCCTGCAGCAAGTGAATCACCATTTAATGCTATTATCAACAGTTCATGACCCACCGGCATGAAATGTCAACCTGATTAATCTGAACACTACTGACCTCAGAGAGGAAAAGCTACCTTATTGTCAGAATTTAATATATAATAAAACCATACACAGAATATAAATACCTGATCAAGCAAGACCATTAACAGCAAATCTACTTTATTTTGCACTACTGTTTCTTTTAAACTTGCTTGGGCATACATTGAAAAAAAAAAAAGGAAAAAGTACTTTTGTCTAGTCAAGCAGGAAGGAATCCATTAGGACTTATTATTTTGATATACAGCGAAACATTTCAAAATGGCTGTCCAAATACAACCCCCATGTTGATACAAATAAGAAAAAAAATTAGCATATGCTATTGTAGGACTTGCTACCGTCAATTCATATCAGGAAATGATCAGAAATTGGACTTGCTTTTCTAAGGTCACTGAGGCAATAAAAATACTGATTTGCAAATAGGAAACAGCTTGTATGAGTGATGCTGCATAGGTCACAGAAGAAAGCTACCTTAGCTTTGCAAAATGAATACACTTCAAGAAGATTAGAAACTTGTGACCGTTGCATTCATGAATATAAAGGCAATCCCCCCTCATTTTTTTACATTTATAGTGAAGATGTTTTCTTTTGTAATTCAGTACCATGTTAGAGCCCCATTCAACAAAAATTTTATTAAGTTTTTCTATTCTCTTTGGAGAATCAACCAGGAAAACAAGAAAAAAGGACGTCTTTCATCAGTCACAATGAGGTTAGTACAATCTTGCTATATATTCTCCATATGTCTTCTGAATTTAACCTGGCTAGGAACCTAAAAGATGCAAAACTTTTCAGCCAGCTTTTCAGGATTTTCTACGTAACAGTATATAAATAACCCAGACTGAAGCTGGTAGGACTACATAGCATTTATCTGTCAAGTTATATTAACTGACACAAGCATAGCAGCTACTATGGTTTATTGTTAAAACATAAAACAGTTACTTTTAAAATGAAACCCACAATGGTTTCACCCCTCCCTTTTTACTGTTGTCACCTGGTACTGAAAGGGCTAAGGGATTTTCAGGACAAGGAACTGGAAGAAAACTGAGTGAAATCCCCAAAACTGCCCACATATGAATGGAATGACCGTGGGTGGGACAAGAATGAACACTCCACGTAGACTTATAACCACTAGCAGCCAAGGAAAGAGGAACATGTCAAACTGGCTTGACTAAAACTTGGACAAAACCCCGATGTCTGAATTCCCAGTTGAGAGCTCTGCTGGAAATGTAAAGAAGGAATAAAGGAATTCTGGACACTTAGGCAGGAAAGTAATTCATGCTGCCAGCATAGACACATGTTTAAGCTTTGCTTTTCCATTCAGAAACCAAACAGTTCTTGTATGCCAGCTGACTAGTAAGTGTTGGCCTGTTTTGCAAAGGCTGTCCTGTGTAGCTGCAAATACTGCTGGCTGCAGTGTGCCCGAAAGGGTAACATCTGACAGTCATTAAAACCTTCTCTGCACCCCTCCTCTGAACTTCCAGGGAAAGAGGGGTTTGCCACACAGTAGCATAGCCACAGCGCTCTCACTCCTAGAAACTCCAGACATAGCAACAAGAAGAGTTAACACAGAGAGGCTTTATTTAGATCTCCATCGAGCACAAACTGTAAACCTGTCTGCTAGGATGTCAAAAATATTTTGTTACCTGCAACTAATGACCACCTTAACAATCACAGGGCTTGCTTAGTCCATTGCAGATCAGCTCCCCTAGGAGTCCTGCAGCTAGATTGCATCTTCTGCTCTCGCAAAGCCATGCAGCCCTCTCCTGCTGCACAAAGCTGCTTTGCCTCTGTGATTCCTCACTGTACACTCATTCTATGAGCCCTTTTAGAGACTCTGTTTGCCACACATATTTTTGTTCTGTTTGAGCAAACTCCACTTCATCCCTTTTGCCTTCTGGAGAAGAAGAGGAATAAGGGCTTGGGAACTTGTTGTCTCCTTCCTAAACAGCTCCTTGACACAACCAAAGCCCAGCAATTGTGCAGTCCCTTCAGACTGAGATAACAACCCTCCACAGTCCTGACTGCTGCGTAGGTGCTACAAGACACATCAAGTTGCAGATTCTGCACCAAACAGCCTATCAAAGACACAATCTGTATTAAATAACAGTTTACCCAGAATTCCCATGTTGGACAGACAGATTGCCAAACCATCTCACAAATATTTTGAAGGTGGTGGTGGCTTCCTTTAACAGTGGCCAACACGGAAGACAACACTGATGAACTTGCAGAAAAAAGGGACCTGCCACTCTTGCCTAAATGCAGGTAGATGACAAACAAATAAATACAACTTTCCAAACCCTGTGTAGTTTAGTCTACTCTATTTACCTGCTATGTTAGTTTGTTTGGCTTCCACTCTTCCTCATCAGGAGCATATAAGAGAACAAAACAACCAAAATAAGATAGAAAGCTTTTACTTGCAATTCAACCATTGTAAATAAACTCAGTAAAATTGCAGATATCAACTCTAGAGTGGAGGTGCATGTAGTAATCAAGGAACAATATAACTATGGTTTACAAGGTGGAGAGACAAGGATGAAGGACAGAAACTGCATCCTGTCTGGGAATACTGTTGAAAGGAAGGACCAAAAATGAAGTAGAGAAACTACATCCTCATACACCAGAAGGACAGAAGCAGCCAGCCTTAAGGGCAAACAATTTTCTCATCTTGAATCACATCGATTTCATATTTTCAAAATTTTTGACTCAGAAAAATCAGATTGCATTAGAAATGCACTGAGTCATATGCACTGAAGAGATGCAATTAATACTCAAGAAAGAAGATAAAGAATAGTCCAAACCCTCCCATTTTCAAGTATTCTCTAGAATATTTTGGCATACATATAATTGGTTCAATAGATTCAGACTGTTTTTTTCTTCACTCACAAAAAATAAGGAGGAAGCAAGAACATGGAATTAAAAAAGTAATTTGGCTTGCTTTCTACTGGGTTTATAGCTATCTATAAAATGCCCAAGATCATTCTGAAATGTTAGCAAAAGATAAAACAGTGGCTAGAATAATTTTTTAAAGTATGCTTTTAAAAGCCCTTAAATGAAAAGAAAAAAATAAATGTGCCTTCATAGGGAGATAGCATTACAGTTTCAAATTAACTTTTTTACTACACAGGAATGTAGATGAAGAAAGATGAGCACTTCCTTGACATAAACACAGAAAATAAGGTTTTTAAGAGGTTATTCTGCAATCTTTCTGTGCTAACTCTGGTCTTAAAATAGGTAATTAGGAAGCATTCTTTTTTTTGCCCCCAAATGTAACTCAGTCAGATTTGGGCTTTTATTCATAAAGAATTATAGGAAACCTGGGAAGGATAAGTGAACTACAGCAATTTATTTCAGAATACAGACTTCATTCTAACGAACACTGTCCAACACCAAAGTTCTCCTAATTTTTGTACTGTGCCTCTTCTCTTAGATTAATGGGGGATCATATACCCAAAGTATTTCTCTGGCTCTGTGTCCATTATTCATCAACATACTACAGTTCCGTGGGGACTTTAGTAAGGAAAATAGAGAAAAACTATCAAGTCAATACTTAGTATAAACTTATTTGGCTACATATTCAGAGTATCAAATGCTTTCTGTACTGAGAAACCTCAAAAAAGCAGCTTTGATTGACACCTGCATCTCCCTTTTCCTGGAGAGCAGGGGAAAAAAGGAAGAGAGAAGATAGTTGTTTATTTAATTCTATGTAATTTCAGATAAATAACTGCTCCAAATTAGAATTTAATATTTAAAATTACATAAGAAATTAAATGTCTGAACCAGCTACTGAGCAACTGGCATAAAAGTAAAGCCTCCAAACCTGAAATTACTCAAATTGGCACAGACTATACACTGACAGTAATCAGATCTGCTAAATACAGCCTAACATTATGCTCTTATCAGGGAAGGTAATCATACCTGCTACAACATCTGAAATACCAGCTCCTTAATCACTTTTGGCTAAACATATGAGGTGCACTTTGGCATTACAACAGTTCATTTTGCTGTGTGCAGAGTAGTCCCTACATATATCTAGTACAACTGCTTGCTTTCTTTGTGCAAAATACATACACAAAAAAGAAATAAAGAAAGGAAAGGAAGGGGATCAGAATCATCTACAGAAAACAAAGATATATAATTTACTTTTAAAAAGGCAATTTTCCATCTTGTGTCATGGGTTAGCTAGAACTCAACATAAGAAAGAGTAAAATGATCATGTAAACACCTCCAAAGGTTGCCAAATCTCTCTTCTTGAGGTAGCTGTTCAGTGTTTTGATTAGAGATTTGCACTATTGTATCAGGAGAGAATGGTCTATCAATGGTATTTCTCAGTAATATTATATTTAAATTCATGAAAAAAGAAGTTAAATGACAAGCCCATGTCCTAAAAAAGACATTTCTGAAATGAGATAAAAGTGCACTCAAAAGGTTTCTGCTTATTAAGCTTATGGACTTACAGGGGCTATATACACACCAGAATTAATGTACAATACCCCCAAAACAATACATGTAACAAAAACTCAGCGTGGCAAGGGAAGACAGTTTGGTTGAGTATGTTCTCTACATGCCTTTTTTTTTTTTTTAATCTGATGGACACAAACCAATGATTTTCTCGTTCATCACTGCTGTTTGAACAGAAATGCTTTGAGGTTCCCCTTCTACAAGCCAAATCTTGTGAGGTTTATGTTGCAGCATCACAGGACTCAACAAAATTTATAACCTGTTATTTCAGTCTTCTTTGATGAATAGATATAAAAATTAAATAAAAGGTTTAATGGCATTATTCCACTTCTTTCAAAGTAGAACTTTCTGTAAAACTTATTGCATGCTAAGTATTTATTACAGTCAACAAGAAAAAACACAAGTAAAAATGTTTAAAGCCTATAAAACAACCAAAGTGGTCTTTATTTTGACAATTTCTCTTATTCATTTTCCATTCATACAGAGCTCTTTTCAAAAAGGAATCCTTTCTGAACAGTGTCTCAGGTGGTATCAAAATGCTCGATTAAAAAAACTAAATGTATCTGTCCCTCCAAACTGTGAAGCTTTTGTTCTTATTTAAACAGCCTAACCTACCTGTCCTTGAGACAAAAGGGAACCTGTGCATCCTGGAGCAGAACCAGAGGGATGAAACAGATATATTACCAAAGGACATCATACAATTGATGCCAGACAGTGCCATAGGGGCACCAGCCTGTTAAAACCAGGGTGCAGTAGGCCAGGTGGGAACACGAGTCTGTTTACAGAGAAATGGATCCAGCATTAAAACAGTGTGCTAGAGCAGGCTCACAGACTGGATGAATGGGATGCCTCGTGAGGCTGTTTCACACTGCACTCACCAAGAGAGTCCTCTGCGCACAAGAAAGTCCCTTCTGCTACCAAGCAATCTGACCTGAGTGGGGTACAGCATCCCCCTTTATCAAAAGGAGACTTCAGCCTAACTAAAGCCAGGGTGCAGAAGTCCAGGAAGAAAATCCCAGCCCCCCTGTAGAGACATGAACCATTAAATTAGATGAGTCTTACTTGGGTAGGAAAACCTGCAAATTATGAAGTGGGTAGGTAAGAGCCTACACCCAGGTGGCCATGGTCTGGAAGTGGTAACAGAGCATGACTACAGCAGAATTAGGCATGATTGTTCAAGGCACCCAAGCTTTCAGAAGTCAAAAGTAAGAACTAGATAAGGTTGGTGATAAGGGTGATAAGTGACAGGACTAATCGTGTGAGGAAGACAGAAATCTGGTAGTAGAATTTAAACTGAAAGAATAGGTTTAGATTGGATATTAGGAAGAAATTCTTTACTGTGAGGGTGATGAGGCACTGGAACAGGTTACTCTGAAAAGGTAAGCCATTACCCTTTTCAAGGTAAAGGGTGGGCTCCCCATGCCTGGAAATGTTTAAGGCCAGGTTGGATGAGGCTTAGAGCAACCTGGTCTAGTGGAAGGTGTCCCTGCCCATTCCAGGGACTTGGAATTAGGTGATCTTTAAGGTCCCTTCCAGCCCGAACCATTCCATAATTATGTAATTATTCTGTAATTGACTACTTTTAGTCCCTTCAGTTTGGAGGGGGTTTGCATACATAAAAAAATGGAATGTCCAGATCAGTAGCCTGTATGTCAGACAGCAGGCACCTACTTGTTTAGTCACCCTGTAAACAGGGCAAAGTAACATCATTGAGGACAGAAATAATAAGTGGATGAGAATATGTAACTCCCATTAGTGGTTTTTTTACTGTCTTGGGAGTGGAACAACCTGGATTCTAAACTCCTGGTGAACAGGAACTTCCCCAAGTTTGCAAGGCCATACAGAGTTTAAATCCAACAGCTTAATGCTTAGTGGCTGGGGCTCAGGGATGTTAGGACCAAGCAACTTGGACTAAGGCAGCAATAGATCTAATTTTTCACATCACTTCTTGCAGGTTGACAAAGGATGAGATTTCTAGTATTATGGATATTCTTTTCCTACCCACACAGAATATTTATGCACACTAATCAATTAAAACAGTTGTTACCTCCACTGTTTCTAATGCCTTCCTTTACAGTGCAGTGTATTTCCATAAACTGCTCTGTTTAACTGAACTGCTGAATCTAGAATACAGTAATATCAGTATCCTTGGAAGGGATACAGGAACAAAGGCTCTTGTATTTTCTCTTGTGAAAGTAATAAGTACATAAAATGTATTTCTGTTACTAACCTGGCATGCTTGGTTAGATGCAGAAATATTGGTATTGAAACTAAACATGTAGAAACTAACACCAAGTAATAGATTTCCAAACAAAATGCTGGAGAACAGGTTAGTCCTGTCCTTGCTAAAGGATGGAAAAAGCTTTCAGAAGGTTCACTCTCAGCGGTAAAGCAGCAGCTATTTAACAGGAGCAGGTTTCTGAAGCATCTTAACAACTCTCACTAGTGACTTGTTACATCTTACCACTGGTCCCTGCAGGTCCTGTACCCTGACAGGCAGAATGAAAAGATTCTCTAACGGGGCCACTGGCTGTCAGAAGCCACCAGCTGGCCTGCCAGGGCTTTGCAATTGCAGAGGCCAGCTGACAGTCTGGGTGTTGCTGACCATGCTGAGAAACGTGCCACCCAGCTGCTGTGTGGTCACGTCCATCTGGAGATATCCAGCCAGACAAATCTCTGGGCCTGTCAGATCTCTTCAGCAAGCCTTGTTATGCAAATTCAATTACTCAAGTGTGCCCTATTACTGCTGGCTAACTGCTCCTAGAACCAATCTCACACTGACAGTCAGCTCACATTTTTACCCACCAAAAGTACCTCATTTATTCTTGCTCAACTATTCCCTTGTATCATTAAGGCTGAACAGACAGAGTCCATAGTACTGTAACCTCTCTGCAGTGGGTTACTATTCCTTGCAAAGAGCTTAGAGAGAAATTAATTTAAAAACATAAAGCATCTAATCAAACATGAGTTAAAGCCACACTATCTACATAATTTACCACTAGAAATGGGAATTATAAAACTTTGAAAGAATGCTAGATCATCTGACTAGTATTTTAAAAGGCAAACAAATAAACAAGACACACAATATTCAAGAAGGCAGTGAACTGCATTTGAGGTATCTGCTTTAACACAGGGGTCCAGGCAACGAAAAGCAAGATTTCTCATTTTAACTAGCATGGCGGTGTTTAGATTTGTTCAACTAGCAGGCCTGATGTACCAATAATCACCTGTTTCTCTCACATATTTACTGAATTTGATTCAGATGTAATTCTGAGCTATTGGTAGATTCCCCTGAGATATGAAAGATTTTACTTAGAGAAGTTATCATGTAAGCACAAAAATGTAAACTAGGAAAGTTTGGTGAAGATTTAGAAACTAAGAGTTAAGTATCATATTGTTGATTTGTTCAGCATACAAATCAAACTTTCTGCTCAAAATATCATTGTGAAATTGCATGCCTTCATTCTGAAAAGTTATTCAAAAGCTGATGTAAGGAACATTACCAGATAAAACACTGGTAGCTAGAACAAACTGGTGTAAGTATCTATATCTAGCATTTAAGACAATGTATTTTTTTCTCAAACTGAGGTATTTTTACTGAAGAAGAATACTGGAGAGGTCTTCTAAACCAAAGAATGCAACTACAATGAGTACAAAGCTACAGCACAGTCCCCCAGCTAGATCAATATTCAGTGTGTTTTATAAACAATTCAGGTCTCAGGCCAGAAGAAAACAAATCAAGCCACATCTTTCTAACCTATTTCTCTTCCCCCTCATACCAATGAAGTTGCCTTTCTAAGTCTTGATTCATCTTTTCAACCTCTTTCAACAGTGAGTTTCGGTCAAGAGAGAAGGACTGGGGGGAGATTTACTTCAAAAACTTATCATTTACCATCAGAAGGTTTTCTCTTCCAAAATGACTGCTGAACAAATTTATAAAATATCAGCGTTGGAAGGTTGTGGGGAAAAATACTAACATGTAATTATAAGACAATGATTTGATTAATGCCCAGGAATCTAAGATTTTGTGAAGGAAGGTGTGAGTCAAACTCTGGGAGAAACTGGAAAAATGGCACAGCACGCCATGCTGTCAGAACACTTGGCAGGAGCGAGGGAGATGGGAAGAGATATATTCGAGAGAGAGGCATTTTTGTGTGAAATTCTGGAAGAGGAGGAGAGGTGATGCAGACTGAGATCAGAAACCAAGAAAAGGATTCCAGGAACACATTTACAGCAGACTGCAAGAAATGAAGATGTAGGTGAAAGACAATAGCACGGAGATAAAGGATCATTAGATGCCAAGGAGAAATTAAAATATGCAATTTGCCAAAGCTTGAGATAACTGGGTCATGGACCATGATCATGCCCATACTATGGGAAGATCCTCAAACAAATCTAAGTGAAACATCTGCAATATTTAGAACATACCTAATTTCTTGGAAAAGAGGAACAAAAGTCAAATATGATAGTAGGACTGGAGTGTGAAAGAGAAAAGTACTAGTGATGGGGAAGGACCCAGTTGACTAAACTGTACAACAGCAAAACTGTTGTAAGATTGCAAATTGGTGGGAGGGAAATGGGAAAATGTTTATGTAAAACAGAGCACGTGATAAAGAAAATAAGCTACATGCAAGTACATTAGAAAATAGATATTGAAATTCATAACAAAAATGTTACAAACAGAAAAAAGTTTTTTAAAGAGCCTGATGTTTATTTTTATAAAGGTACACAAGCCCAATTAAGCCAGGTAACCTAAGCAAAAACTTAACAGCCTTGCTGAAGATCCTAACAAATGGTCTAAATAACCTCAAAGAAGTCAGAAAGATAATCATTCCAAAACAATTTTTTTTTGGTTGAATTGGGCAGGGAGAGATAGGAAAAAGAGCAAAAGAAAACCACACTGAAAGTGCACACTATTGGCACATTTGTTTTTGATTCAGAAGCATGGCTTTTGAAGGAGCTTTAAGAGTCTCACTCTTAATGAAGCCAAAGATATTCTTGGGAAAATCAACTAAGGGATGTGCATGGAACTCACACTCCTCTCCCCAACCTCTCCTTCTTAAGAAGGTGGCATAAAAAAGTATTTTCTAAAAAATGGAAAGCTTAGGAAAGTCTGAGAGAGTATCAAATCTCAAATGAGTTTCATTCTACTTTCTATCTACAAAAAACATAGTATCCCTATTCAAGGCTAAATTAGCACTCTTGGAAAGTTCTGTTTCCTTGAAGCAATCCTGAGCTACATTTTCCAAACAAAATAATATGGACAGTTCTGATGATACCACCCTCAAGCTATTGGTAACTGACAAAACACAGCAAGTTTGCTACAAACTGTCTCAAACAATAAAGCAAATGTTGTTGTCAGCCTCAGGCTATTCTTTATATATGTGACATTAACACTTATTTATTTATTACAAATCAAGATTCAACTATATAAATGGAAGTTAAAGAAGCAATACAGTCCCATGTTCCATTGGCAAAAAAGACATGAACAGCCAAAGACAGGTATTTCAATAAAATGGAGACAATCTGATGTCAGCTAACTCAGTCACTTGAGACATACTTTCAAGATGATAGGATTTCACCACTTGGCATCATCCAGTACTGATCCACCCTAACTATACTAACCAGTAATTTCACTTTCTGTATTGCTTAGCTGTAGAATTGCCAGCCAAGCTCCTAATAGTTCTGTTTCTTGCTAAGAAAAACGATATAGTTACTTCTCACCAAGAAAATTAATGTAGAAGTAGATATTGGAGAAATAGTTCTTTTGTTGATTCTTTTATGCAAATATCTTGATCCCTTCCAGAAGTAAGGAGAGGTGCACTGCACAGGTATTTCTAGACCAAGCCATAAATGCATAGTGGTTTTCCTTCAAAAATGTCAAAGAAATTGGAAAGTCTGCTCATGCAATTCTCACAGAAAGTTTTATTCCTGTGTTATTCAGGATTCTGCACTGATGTTTTGTATCACCTTTAAAGCTGACGTGGTTCTCATTAAAACTGATTGATCAACTCAGTCTTACCTACACACACGCTCAGAAGTTCCAGAGTTAAGAAGAGTCAAGCAGTTCTTCTTTATCAACCTGAAATGCTGAAATGCTACATGAGAATAACATGAAAATTATTTATTTTTAACCTCTGTCATTTCCTAGGTGCCTGATGCAGTGATGTATGAAAATGCACACGCCTCCTAAATTTTTGTTTAATCGAAGCTAATGAAGCTGTGGGTGTTCATGGTACACGTATATACTGATTTAATTCTTTAATTTAATCCTAACAAGCTTCTGAGAGAAATGATAAATCAGTGCATTCATTTAACAGATTAATACTGCACTAAATTAGAAAAAGACTGGGTGTTAGTTTTTAGCCTGTTGCCTTAGAATTTGGTTGAATGAACTCTTACCATCTCACCCTGAGAGAAGCCGAACATGATGCCAGTGTATTTTCCACCACTACCTACTTTCAGAGATTAATTTTAAAAAGAAAACTCTTATTATTTTAATCCTTTTACTATTTTTCAAATTCCATTTCAACAATCTGCAAGTCTCCCCATTTTAGTTGCATCCTTGTGAAAGCAGTAAAACCAGAATATGTTAACCATAAAGCTGTGTGCCAAATCACTTATTTCTCTACTGGATTTACATTCTAGTACTATTTTTTCAGACCTGCTTCTCATAAACTTTATTTGTTTTGTAAGGTGATCCATATTAAATAGAAGCTTTCACTAATTAGCATACAAGGATATTCAGTGAGTGGCTGGAAAAAAAAGGAAATGTCTGAAGTGTATTCAGCTAATTCAAAATCAGGCAGCAATGAGGAAGTAATCACGTGGTTTTTCCTTAGTGAGTTTCACTTTATATTTATCAACACTGAACTGTATTTGACTCCTTGTTGCTTAATGACATATTTTGATTTGTTGCCTTACAAATAAATTGAATGTACTTTTGTCATCATAACCCCCAAGAAGCCAATGTATTATGGTATTTTCTACCCTTGAGTGACAAAAATAATTATTAAGAACTAGTAAAAGACATAACTTTATTTTTTTTTTGTCCTGGATAATGAATTCCCAATGTGGAGATGAAATTATCGGGGTGGGAAGCAGCTCTTACCACCCATATTTGTAGATTCATACAGTGGCAGGAGGTAGTGAAAGGTGCAGAAGAGAAAGGAAGAATGAGATAGCTGCAGTTTTCCAGTTCTGAAAGGAGAAATAGATCTCAGAGAGATTAAGAGAAGTAAATCACTCATTAGATCAGAATTGGTTCACTTAGAGCCACTGCCACTGATTAAAGGGCATTTTAAAGGGTTAAAAAGAGCAACCTTTATGTCTAGCAAAGTTGCCAGAAAACATTTGGTCCTCTCCTTTTGTAATAATTCACTTTGGCTCCCAGCCTGTTGCATCAGGTCACTTACTGATGCAAGCCAGGATTTTTCTGGGCTCACTGGAGTATTGTTGAGAGATCCTTTTGTTGAGCAGATCCTTTGCACTGAAGTTCCTTTCTGCATGGTGTTAGGATGCTTTTAAATATCACAGTTTGGTATTTGTTGTACCCCTCCCACATTCCCAACAACCACCATAATTCTTCTGAAACTGTTCTTATAAAGGAATTAAGAGTAGACCAAATGTATACACAAATAAAAAGAGCAGACAACAAGTGGGCCCAGAAGAAGAACATATATGTGTGGACTTGAAAGCAATTCTTTCAGTATTTAATTTGGTACAAAAACAAAAAAAAAAAGCTTATCTGCTTTTATAAAATTGCATTCATTTCTATCAAAACACAGCCAAAGGAAGAAGATAAGACAGAAGGAATGTGCACGTTCCTTGCCTCAGCTCATTATGAGCAGAGTGCTGAATGTTTTCTATGAAAACCATTCATTTATATACATGAGATTAATAATGGAGACTGTAAGGTCATTCTCCAGCAACTTTCAAGTTCTCTGAAAACTGAAGTGGTCAAGTCAGAAATATAATCAAGGCAGAAACAGAAGGATGTCTGTGACAAGTGTTCACCTTGTAAAGACACTATGACAAGCAATTTATTCCAAAACAGATGGGAGCCGTTATTTCCATATAGTGAGCTTCCATCCAAGTCACACTAAAACCCGCAAATATAATCTACAAGACTTTATCACAGGTGATCCAACCAAAAGAATAAACAATAAACACTTCCCAACATTTCACAGAATTTGCCAAAAGATCAGCTGTAGACGTGAGGCTTTGGAAAGCAAAAAAAAATAATTGCGGACATAGGCAAGGATATAGGCTAATTAAGGTACCTGTAAAATGGTGGCAATGGACAAAAATTACTTGGACAGTGCAATTAAGAAAACAAAATCAAATTTTACAATGGCTCCCTGCAACAGACAAATCTCTAACATGCAAAAGAATCAAGAGTTGCTCCATCTTTTATCATTAGGTGAACATCCACAGAAAGATTTTTTCCACATTTTTTGCTACAGAATTTGAAATTCACATATATCTTCCATTCCACCAACATAAAAAGAACATTTACAAAGACTAAAATGTACAAGAACTTTTACCACAAGTGTGTTTCTGCAAATTTTCTGTGGATACAGACTTTACTACAATGACGAATACTTAATAAAAATGCACTCTCTACTGATGCAGATCTGCCTGGTAAAATTCTAAACTTATTTCTGGGCCAAACTTTGATTTGTATAAATTTGACACAGCAACAGTGCACTATTACTACTGCTTTATTACTTTGTAAAAGGATGTCTAGGCAAAAAACATAGAAGTACACATATTTTTCATTGCTTTCAGCTCCGCCCTTTGATTTTGCACTTATATATTATCAAGACTAGGTAATAAAAACTTCGTAATCATCCTGAATTATCTTCCAGCTTTTAACCTCATGCGAGTGTCACTAGATTTCTGTTGTGAGCATGTCTACAACACAGTTTGTACTCCATGTCAGACAAACAAGCCAACTACGAAAGAAATTAACTCACGCACTCTAATTGTACAATCAGACTAACATAAAGTTCCTGTTCCTTTTCACAGCTCATTTATGTAGCACAACATACTCTGACGTGCAAGTGCAACTTCAGACACAACCAAAAATACAATTCACCAAAAATGCATTTAGTTTTCTTATGATAATTATCCTGAGAAAACTGCAATTCTGATCAAGACAGAAACCATGAAAGCACAGACATACAGGCACACGGAAGCATTACTGGGAGCCACAAGTGTGATTATTCCCTTCATGAAAAGTTACAAATGATAGGTCACCCAGTTGTGAGGCTGATGCCAATTATAAACACACCTTTGCAATTTCAATCATATTCTCCGGAGCAAAAATTCCTGCAAACAGAGTCTCTCAGGTTTCGTATTAAAAAAAATGTTTATGCTAACTAAAACCAAGAAATCTGAATTTAGCATTTATTTTTGTTGTTTGAGCAAAAACCACAAGTCACACTTTCCTCACAAGGTTGCTTTGGCCAACCTCACAAGTCACAAGGTTGCTTGGCCAAACAAGCTGTTATCAGAGATCCGTATTTCAATTATTTAAATAGGAAGATATAAGTGAAGTCACTGTAAGTACGTTTTAACTTCTCAGGCCTGATAAGTTGTATCTTCTTTACGACAAAAGAAACTTAGTTTCTTCATTGATTCCAGCATCTGCTACTGACTTTTGATGAACTGTAGAAAATGGGTTATGAGCCACAAAATGGATGAGTTAGGAGACAAATATGGGGAAAAATCTGCAAACTGAGGAATAAAAGATGGTAAACTAGAGAGATGGCTGGAAGCAGACTTACAAATAGAAGACTGAGAGAAGGCAAATGCAGTTACAGTGAGACCCAGGAGACCCAAGTCACAACACAAATAGAAGAGCCAAGGAGACCAAGGAGAGAGATTTATACAATAGGAAGTGTTTCTTGCATGAGAGAACCCTTTTCCCTTGAAACACTTCACTTGAAGAAGGTAAGATGATGCCATTTGGCCACCTGGTCATGGCAAGGAAGAGTGGCCCAACAGAAGGCTATCATTAAAGAGGTCAAGAGACATGTACAATTAAACCATCAAAGTGACAGCAATGCCACAGATAAGATAACACAGAAGGGAAAAAAAATAAAGAGGATGGTGGAATGGTGGATCAGAGAATTTAGTCTGATGGAATGAGAGACAGAAACATTTGAATCATAGTTTTCAGTCATTCTAGATAAGGAATGCTTCCTTCTGGCCCCTGGAATGGCGTCTTTTCAATTTGCTTTGCCACATGTTACAAGCAGTCTTTCCTCTCTTGCTGCCTCCACTCTGCTAGTGCGGTACAGCCTGCTGCATCAGCTTCCAAGCAAAAGGAAATCCTACAGCAGGCTTGCAAGCAGGAAGCACTGTATTGCATTTCTTGCTGCCTAATGCACTCCCTTCAAATGTTCTGCTGAACACACAGTGGGTCACAGGTTTGGGGTAGTATCACACAATGAACCACGTGCCACTCTCCTGCAATTCTCCCCAAACCCCTACTGCAACAGGCCCACCATAATGCTGGTCTGATACGGCCCCTTTCACTAGAGCAGCCCTTTTGTGCTACCACTCTGTCATCTTGTTTACCTTGATCAATCCTCTGCTCTAGCTGTATTAGCTGAGGGATCTATTCAGAGTAACAACTGCTTTGGCCAGCCCCCCCAAAGCTGCACTGGATATGTACAAATTGCAGCAAGTGCAGGAGGACAATAACCATTAGAATAAACGCTCTCCAGCACTCCTAGCAAGGACAGCGATGGAATTGGAAACAAACGTTTTATTAATCACCTACTTCCCTTCATTCTTGAGAGCAACATTCCAAATCTGCTTCACTCTGAATCCATTTCTCTCATGCTTAAAGACCGAAAGTTGGTAGTGCTGGTCTTGGTGATAAGGTAGACACGCTGCCAAAAAATGGAACCCTCAGGAGTGTTTCCATAAACACCTCCCCAGCCACCAGAGAAGGGAGTAGCTGAACTTTGGTAAAGTCACCTTAGCTCTTACAATTGATGAGTTATGTAAAGAACGGTGCTTGAGCTCTAGGTGTTCTGGAAATACTGCTAAACTCAGGTATCAGAACTGCAGGCTATGTCAGGTGGAATGAAGTGAAATATCCCTTAAGATTCATCACCCTGGTGAGTAACAACATTGACCCAAACAGTACTTCTCCACCAACATTTTCAGGCCCTTAAAGCAAAGTTTTCTTTACTGGCAACTCCAACAGTAATCTCCATATTTATGCACAGCACTTTTATTAACGTGAAGAGGCACAAAGGTTCCTTCCTGCAGATCTGCTTCCCATGAGAACAAACTGTACTGATGTCATCAAACCAGACAGACATCACCTCTTTTCATCACAAGGTATGACAAACCATCTCTATGATCTGTACCTTAGCTCTGGAGTTGGAGAAGACCCAAGAGTTTCATCCTTCCCTCCTGACACTCTTAGGCCTCTTGAGTGAATAATGCGGCACTAATCATTTAAATAAGATGTTAAATATCATCCTTTAAAACTCTCACTTAAATGGTATTTACGATCTGTAGGAAAGCCAACGAAATAGCATAGGCTGAAGCATCAGAAATATGAAAAGGGAAGCCCAGAACCACGTTTTCTTTATATTTATTCTTGACAATCACTCACCTTTCTCAAAGTTAAAAGCAGGTAAACCAGAATCAGTGCTCAAATCAAATACAGCTGACTGAAAATAAATGTCACTAGCAACAAGCATTTATCTGGAGAACCTGCACTTCATGGCATGAGTGCCGTAGAGGAGACAAGTAAAGGACACTGCCAGAATTCCCGTATCCTTCCAAATCTCTGGAAGTAGAACACACATAGCCAGTGTGTGGCTAGCCAGAAGTCTGCCAGTTTGCTGGGTTTTGGACACGCTGTAATAACACACTGCAGACACAGATCAGGCCAGAATTCCCATATCACAGAGGACAGGTGGTGGCAAAGAAAGAACAAGGTCCATCAGAGCCACAGAAAAAAAATCCCCATCACACAGCACCATGCAGAAACTCCAATCAACACCCAAACACACTTCAGAACTATGTAGTAGTGTAAGACACGGTAAGCAAACATGCCCTTTCCTCTTCCAACAGTACCCCACTGCATTAGTCCCTCTTGACCTAAGATGATTTCACCATCTTTACAATTTTTTTCTAGAGATATTCCTGGTTTAGGATCTAGCTATCCAAGAGATATTCTCTTCCATTGATAAATACAGCCTCCAACAAATATCATCTACCATTGATCAAAAGTAGATATACGTA
>VYZT01006366.1:10510-24165 GCA_013400735.1 Pomatostomus ruficeps | reverse complement strand
ACTGTATTTAAGGCACCATTCAACACTAGTTTCCGGGTGAAGTTTAAATGTGTTTGACTCACAAAGCTTGTAGTGCCTAATTTGTGATTGCTTGAGCCTTTGCCTCTACACCCCTGTTGTCCATGGATAGTCTTACTCAATTACCTGCTACAGTGCCACTCCCTCAAGAAGGGAAGGGTTCACGGATTTCTGAGCACCTTGACTTACCAAACAACAATCAAGGCACTGGCTACAGGCTGTTTTCAAAATCCTTTCAGCTACTGCCTGTTCCTCTCTCAGTGCAGGCATGACAGCCATAAGCAATGAGCTGTGCCCCAAGGGAAGCCCTGAGGGCTGTAGATGAGCAGCCCCCTGACAGTAAGTCTCCCTTCCTGTTAGCTGTGGTAAGCAATGGCCTGGGGCGTGATGGGATGCTTAGCAGGATGACTCTGAGGTCGGGTTTGAAAGAAGATAGAGAAAAATTTGAACATGTTTACAGAAAATTTCTTTCCAACAAGGGAGAAATCATGGAAGTGCTCATTTGGGACATGTACAAAATCAGCTTACATGTTGAGAAGTCATAAGAGACCTCTGGGTACTGCACAGAAATTATATGAGTGATGCAGTATGTCACAAAGGCCTTTGTAACTGAGGTAAAGAACCTATCTTGGATCTTCTAGGGGTATGGGAAACAACTGAGAGATGCCATGGGATGTGTAATGTGATCGGTGTGATGAACAGAAACTTTTTGTGTTGACATGTATGAGACAAAACTGTATTTTTACAGTAAAAATAATCCAGATGTTACATAAGAACTTGGATGAGAAGTTATCAGCATAGTTGTGTCTAAGAGGCAGCTGAGATATGTAACAGTGGGTAGTTCACTCTGGGGTGGTCTAAGCTACACCTACTCTATCATTGATCTTGAACCAAACTCCATCAACCCCCCTAGTGCTGTTAATAAGAGAACTGGAACACAGACCATGGATTCCAAGCTACATGTGCACAGGCATTGCCTTAGTAGGTCTTCTGTAACTACTGAAACAAACTGTGATACTGTGGAGTATTTCAGCAGAGACATCATCGCTAATAGCCACAATTCGTAATTCCCAGAGACCTACCAGAGGCATTTATACTGGCTTTTGGAAAATTTACATCCACCAGGGAACATGTAAACAGTACAAGTCAGCCTGAGCAGTAAGAGATAAAATTCCAAGGCTTGGACAATTAAAAAGTCTTTGATGTTCTACATGAATAGAGTATATATGGGGACCAAATACATAGTGTCCAAATTTGATTCAATAAAACTGAAACTCTCTGCCTTGCCCTTGGCCTTGCAGTACACCCCACATTAAAACCATTCAATAAAATTTGATATGTTGCCAACTGTTGCCTGTCTGAAGATTAAACTACTTAAGTTTTCAATTACCTATGATATAATACAACAAAGACACACAAGGAATGTCCCTAACCCTCTGGCTGAGCAATCAAAAAAAAAAAAAAAGGCTGTTTACACTAGAGAAAAGCCTGAGTAAAGAGATGGGCTTTGCACCGTGCCCTGAAGGTCCATGGAGAGGGACTGGGGCTACACGTGTAGCTTTCTAGTATAACTGTGTCAGTTTGGGGACTGATTTCAAACACCTATAACCCTTGAAACTGATGCACTTCTATCAGTATGAAGATGCTTGATCTTACTAGATCAGGATCTAGATCAACTTCAGTGCAAGTGTAACTTGCAGACAATCAATGTGAAGGGGGCATGTCTGCAATGTATTCTGTTGCAGAGATATCTGGGCTAAGTCCACCTTATAGAAGTCAACAATTGTAGCTTTGTTGGCACTGAGCAGTTCCAGGGATACTTACAGTAGCTCACCCACAGAATTGTGATAACGTGGCTCTGGTGCTTCTGGGCTTTAGCATCTTCTTTAAACTATTGCTGCACTGTGCTCTGTGGACACATCTGCACACTCAGAATTGATTGGCTGATCTTTACTGTAGTTCTGACTGACAGAATACAGACCTAACCACAGGTTTGCACTGTTGGATCCCTGTAGATCTGATCTTTAAAATAATGAGAATAATTTTCTTTCTATTTCTGCTAACTGACTCCAAAGGAACGCTAGATGATTTGTTCAGCTAGACAATTTCACGTTGTAGATATATTATTTGAGAAGAATCCTGTTTTCGATGTTTTGAGCAAAAGAGTAATAAAGTAAAAATAGGACCTTAATTCCAGTATAGCTATATATCCATCAGTAGGATAGCATCATTAAAGGAAGCAGACCTAATTAGTCAAAGTGCTACCATTTCCACAAGCAGAAGATGCAGCTCCAATTGCTGTTGTAATGTGGGCATGAAAACTCCAAAGCTGGGAAGTCTGGCGAGAATTTGATGTTCTCATCTGCAGTTAAAATGCTACCAAATCACTTGTTCTCAGCTATTCCCAAAACGCTTGCAGCAGTGCAGGAGAGAAAGTCTCTCAGGTAGTTAAGTCTCAGATCATGTAAGGCTCTCAAAGTGAGAAAAGCATGGTAATTTGCCCTGTGAAGGGAAGCAGTAACTAATGTACTAGTGCAGAGTGTTCCCTCTGCCCAGTCTGACTAAAGGAGCGGGTCACTGCATCTGCACCAGCTGGAGCTTCTGAGAGACTTTCAGGAGCATAATATGTTTAGTAAGCAGCATGGTAATCTAATCAGTGAATGGAAAAGCATGACTGTAGGCAGAATGTGGCAGAATGGGAAGAACTTACACTTAAAAAGGAAAACAAAGTAAACTTCCCTCAGTATCTTTGAACCTGCATTTTTTAATCTGTTTCCAGGGGTTGCAATTAATTTGATTGCTATAAGTCTCACTGCCAGACATTTTAGAATCGTATCAATAGAAATCTTGAGTAGCATTGTATCTTAACAGTTGTAAACTGCTGCATTGTGAATTGCTGCTTCAGTGTGAGTTGAAGAAACGTGCAAGAGCATCTAGTCCTGTTTGCAGTGAACTCCAGCCTGCAGCTCCTTGCTTTGGTAAGGGTCCTGAAAGCAGCTCCTGCTGCAGTCATGCACTGGGACTGAACTTTATACATTTTCAAAGCCACAAGTTTCTATTTAAGATGTCTGAAGTAGCAAACTGACATCCCAAAGAAAAGGTCTGGCCTTTTATGCAGTGGAGAAGCAACTAAAAACTGGAGAGTATGCTGATTTTCTTGAACAGTCCTTTTAAATGGCTCTGGTATGAGAACATGCTTTAATGTAGAGCATGATATTAAAATATGGTATGAAATTACAGTAGATGTAAAATTATTAATTATATGAACTAATATATCTTCTCCTTTTGAAGCTATGAATTATCTTGTGTAAAGACAGTAGCCTCTGCCTTTAAAGGCTCTTGCTCTTATTTATCTTTTATCATATTAGGTCTAATAGAAAAAACAACATTGTGTGTCATACATGAAATTCCATTATCTTTTCTGCTATAGAGTGAAAAAAACCACTTCTGCTGAGTTTTTGTATTTAAAAATTAGTTCATTTTTATTTTTCAGTCATTTGTAGCAAATCAGAACCTCTTCTAAGGTGTTGGACAAACCTCCACGCTTGATTGCAGTGGTGAAAATTTGGAATTATTGCCTTGAAATCAGAGAAACTTCAATGAATGGAATATGGCACATAGAAAATGTATTTTGGCCCATTATCTTTTTGCAGCAAAAGGAAGTTTCATAAAGTTTCGATGTAAATGCCTAAATAATTCTACAGATTGCAAAGGAAGACAATATTTGGTATATTGGATGAAACTGATGGTACAAACTACTTATGCCAAAGGCAACACTAACAGTGGCTTTAAAGAGAAGTAAAAGAAACTGTGCAAAGAAGAGGTATGGAATAACCTGCCACTAGGGTAGAAACGTGGGGAAATACAGAAAAAGACTATATATATAAAATGAAAGAAAATAATACAGCAAATGCATGCAAGGAAATTAACTCCCTTTTCTAAAGTTAGTTGAAAATGCCTCTCTGCTATGTAAAATATCTTTTATTAAATATTTAGAGTAAAATCTTTATTTAAAAAAATGCTGGGTACTTCTTTTGCATCCAATGAATATTCATTGGGAAGTTCATTGGTGGGTGCCTATTCAAAACTGAAAGATCAAAAGGCAACTGTGTCAATTTTGTCCTTTTCTGGGTTGACTGCTATTTTTTGATGTAATAAATTGCCAATTTTAGAAGGGTAAAGAACAGAAATGGAAACGAGTATGCCTTTCAGGAGACTTTTGACTGTGCCGTTATGAATAGTCCCCAAACAAACAGCTTGTTGCAAGCCATTCACAGAGCAGATAGACATCCAATTGTTAGCCATGCAAATAGCCATATCCAATGGTCAGACAGCTGTTAGCTGGCTCTTAGAATGATTGGTAACCAGACTGTTGTAGAACTTACTCCTGTCTACAGGCTGCTGGGTCTCATCTTTTTCTAAAATCTTATTAATAAATTGAACACGTTTCATAGGATCACTGATGTCTATTGCCTCCCTTCTCACTGTTTCTCTCAGTACCAAGCAGAAGAAAAAAAACAAAAAAAAAAGAACAAGTAGGAAAAACATGTTTATGGGCTATCTTTATAGACCAGAGTTTTATCCTCATAGGAATATTGTGGGTAAAATAAAAACCTTTTTTGTGCAACCACTGCAACACTTTTAAACTTCGAAGTGCAAGTATGTTATACAGGCACACACATACACAGAGAAACACACTCACACCTGCTTCTTGTACACTGAGACAGCTTTTCCTTAGTCTCAAAGCCATACTCTGAAAATGCATACACCAGGAGCAAGTTTAGACTTTTATTAGTTAATGAAAGCAGACATTAATACATAGGAAAGTCTTTAACAGGTGCTTTTCTAGAACAGGCAATTGTGCACGCTTTTGATTGTGGGTAGTTTCATGCCTTGATGAAGTTTTACATGTTGCAACAAAAACCTGTCTAATGTCAATTAACTAAAATACTTCAGATAAATTGAAAACAATATCGAAGTTGAAAGCTCACTACACATCATGCTCCTAGCAGTGCCCAGAACCGCCCAGTTGTGGTAGCTGGACTGTCCATGCTGTTTGCAGGATTTGATCCATAAGCCAGATTGTAATTGATAGCAGGAGAAGGAGGGTTTCTCCCACTTTTATCTAATTCAGCAGTTTCAGATATTTTGGTAAATGATACCCATTTAATGAAATTTGTGGTGTCTGGGTTTAGACAATCCTGTTCTAGCCTGCTTCCACCCATTCTCTTAGACTTTCATGACCTTATGTTCCTGCTCCCCAGATGAGGCCTTCATGTGCTGCCTCTTCACTCCTGTTTCCATTGCATCAGACTGCTGGTGTCTCTCGAGTCCTCACATTGCCACCTCCCCTCCCTGCTCTGGCAAAACCCAAACATACTGGCTGAACTCCACTAATTCTCCAAAGACACAAATATGTCTGCACTGTGTTGCTTCCTCAGACCTCTCACTTCTGGAGGAGCAATGCATATTTTCCTGAAAAAACTCTTATGGAGCCAACAGCTTCAGTAAAATGTAGCTCCTTGATTCTGTACTGAATGTTGTAATGATATCATTGTTGAAACCCACAGCACTCAGCAGGAACCACAACCCAAAGGTTAGTGGTGACACGAGTGTGTTAAATTAAATTTCCTTTTCTTCACCAAACATTCTGAGCCTTTGCTCTCTGCTACCTGAGCACTTGAATTGCAAAGTTTTAAACTGAGATGGAGCCCTGCTGTGCATCTTTTAAAATTGCTGATTGATATGGATAATGGAAGCAGAATGCTAGGGTTTAACTAAATAATGTTCTGAGTTGGGGTACTCAGTTTAGAAGACATAAACAAGAGTTTGAATCCTGCAAATGATTACTGAAGATGGTTTTTGAATTCAGAATTAATTGTAAGATTATGTGGATACATAATCCCATCACAGTATGTTTCTTACCTACAATTTTCTGTTGTATTTTTTTTAATAGATATATTTTCTCTGTTTCTTCTCATATCTTTCTGGCTCAATGACATTTCAATTATGTCAAGCAAATAGGAAACAGAAACAGACAAAGAGAAGACACACACGTACAGCCACCTCATGCCCTTCTTGAGGATTTGTGTAACTACCAGAGGAGATCGTTCACTGGGAGAAGAGTTTCTTTCTAGAGGGCAGGCAGCTCAGCAGTTTTCCTGTATCTGAATGAATATTCAAACCAGACTATGTTCATGGCCTCTCAAATCTCCCAGTGGAATGTAAACAGGATTGAAGAACTTATGTCTATGGGTTGCAGTAGGTAGCAAAGGTTAGGCACTGCAGTACATGCCATCATGATACCTAAGTTCATCTAAGGATGTCTCTGGGTAGCTGTTTTCCATATCTAAAATTAGGACAATTACTGTGCTGTACCTTACAGAGGTGTTAGAGGTTAAAGATCATGACACAATTAAAATGAGATCTAGGTTTATATACCATTCTCTTAAAAATACGAACAGTTAAAACAGAATTCAGAAGAACCAGAATAGCTGACATTTGTCACTGAACCACTTCTTTCTGAACATCATGGATGTATGCATTTAGGAGCTTTTTGGAACGTTGCTGCTAAAACCGTGCTTTTTCCTGTCAGAATTCCTAACATGCTTATAGACTAAAAGTTTTTCCCTCTCACATAATACATGGAACTAATTGCCAGTTTTCATCTTTTATTTTCCATAACTATTTGGAATTTAGCAAATGCTTCCTCAGTTTCAATTACCTAAATATATCCATTAATCAAAGACCCCTAGTTGGTATTTTTCAGGTCTTCCAGATTTCTTAACTGTATATCTTTTATGAATCACCTCAAAACCTGCTTTAATACTCCTTACAAAGTATCTGATTTTCCTGTTGCCGGATATGAGTTCATTAGGTGAAAGTTACCATGAAACAATTTAATGGGAGCTTCAATCTCATTGTTTTTTACTAAGTATTATTTATGCATCCAGTGCCCCAGGTGTCTATGGAGCTTAACAGGCAATTAAAAAAAAAGGCCATAGCCCAATTAACTAAAACGGCAACTTTAAAAAAAGGTGTAAGCCTTTGGGAAAAGGGCGAGATGACAAGAATTATTGTACGATTGAAAGGTTACAAATATGCTTGCTGTTAGAGATGAAACTCGCCTGTTTACAGAAAACTGAAACGGAAAGTCTGGAACAAAGACTGAAGTGCTTAGCACTGGGTGCCTAACTGGAAGCTGAGGGCTTTGGAGAGAGATCTGAAAAAGGGGGAATCATTGTGCAGGGATAAGAAGCATGAAGCAAACAAAAGCCTGTGTCCTTTGTGAAACAAAGAGGGTAACGGAAGTAGAATCTGTCGGGCTGCTGGGAGGAAACAGGGTAAGTCAATAGGGGGGTTGAGGCAAACCTTTCCTTGGAAAGTGAGGATGAGAGGATGAGAGACTATTTGCTAACACTCCTTGCTGTGTTTGAAGCTGCACACCACACAGAGGACATTGTCCAAGCCACAAAAGAATTTACTATCTGAAAAGCTGATAGTTTACTTGTATCCACCATGGTTCTTGCAACTTCCTTTGCCAAACTGCAGCTATGCCAAAGCTTTGGAACAGGCTAACTTCCTGTGCAAGAAATTGTTGGACTACCAAGGTGAGATCTAGACCACACTTCACTAATTTCTTCACTGTGGTGAATATGCATAACAATTAAAAATTTTGCATAGAATTTATTACCCTTCTGCTTGACTTTGATAGGGGTTCCATGAAGAAACCTTTTCTCTTGAATGAAGAGGCATAAGAGTGAGGATTCAGTGCTGCTTTCCTGAACAAACCAGCATTCCAGTTTTTGCAGTTGCAGCTTGTCCAAATATTCCTCTCAGCTTTACTGTGCAGATTCTCTTTTTATGCAAATTACATCTTTGATGACAAGTTGAATTTACACAGCTCTCTGCTATTTCAAATGTCTTAGCTGCAACAGCAGAGATGGTGTTAAATCTTCAGCTACTGGAAGTTAAAAGTACTTCTCTTGACTTGACTATCGTTACCTTGCTTAACAGCAGTTGAAAATGTGATTTCTGCCTTGATTTTCTAGACTATGGCATTTTATTAGCATAACGTATATTTTCTATAATGATCTCTTGATTCTAACTTTTAATTGAAACATCAGCACTATAGATAAGGTTCAATTACTGCATCAGCTAATCTAAAACAAGAGAGATTGCTAAGGTTATATTTTTCTTGCAGTGGCAAAAGATTGTAAATATTCCTGTTGCTGCACCAATGCTGCCTATTTTGTCAGTTATGTTTCCTCATATTCACTAGGACTGTAATATTTGTTTCAGTTAAACTGACAATGAAAAAATAAAGCAGTTCCTTGATTTTGGCTGCATACACTAGTTAGTAAAATACATTCCCTGGTAAATGGATTTGAAGGATGCAGGTGTAGGCTGATCCTTCATGACAACAGTGCTACTTCTACAATGCTGTGTCCAGAAGTAGATGGCTGCAGGCCAGTATCCTTGGTTAACTTCCTGGATACAAGGAAAAACAAGCCAGCTATCTCCTTTATTTTAAATATACCTCTCTTTTTCTAAGTAGAACCATTAGTTTTTATCGATAGCACTAATGCTTTGCATTTAGACCAAATTACAATAGGAAAGGAGATGCTTAAGGGTAACTGGGTGATGAAAGGACTACATTAGAGTACAAGTCCAAGGGCTGCTGTTTCCTATTTGAAATGCTGAATCCACATGCAAGTCATATTTAAGCTATAAATGGTGGCGCCTAGGGAGTATACACTCAGATTTCCTTGAGAAACTGAATACTTTTATCAAATCACCAGACGGATTTGTGTTCAAAAAACATTCTTGAACAACGTGGCTTTTCTACATTCACCTTTAGATAATAAAGCTCTCAGCAACCTATACAACTTAATTAACATGTTGCTCTGATCTTTTATAATTTTACATAGAGGTGCCTAATATATGTAATTTCAGACCACAGATAATTTCACACACCATACTTAATTTCAGCTAGCCTCCATTGAGCTGCCTTGCTTTAATAACCACAGATATTGTGCTGTTCCAATAACTTCAACTTCTTAATCAGAGAACTGTGAGACTATACCATCCATTTTCTTTCATGATGGAAATCTCATTTGCAGTTGGGCAAATTTCATCATTTAAGAAGTTTTAGCCTCCAGAAGTACACAGTTTGGGCAGTGGTTTTGAGGAAATAAAGAGAATAAAGAGAATAAAGAGACAGGTCCTGGTAAAGAGAACAAACACACACATAGCATGATTTTCGTCATGGCAGTAGAAAGAGGCAGGTTTTTGATCCTCAGGATGTCTCAACAAGGCAATGGTCTGTTTGGGTGAAACAATTCCACTGTAGTAGGAGGAGCACAGATAAACATAAAGATGTTATTGAACAGACTTCAAACCATAGCAGCTGCATAGAGTTCTGTTAACTCAGATGCCATTGCTTGCAAAGTAAAAGGGAAGATATGGTTTTCTGAAACAAGAGAAGAAGAATAGTAAGGATACATGAGTTTAATTATCTCCATGTCTGTATGTATATTTGAGGAATACGTCAAATGATCAAGAGGAATGATTCAGCATCTGACAATGATTATGGCTTTGGGGGCATAATGAAAATTCTGATGGGTGGATTGTGAAGTGAAATCTAAGTTCAGCTATAAGAAAGAAATCTACAGAAAGATGAGATGCCATTAGTGTCATAACTAGAAACAAGCTCACTGCTATAATCTGACAATGCAAATGCAATATAAGATATAAAGCTGAATGTAAAGCTGAAAATAATCAGCAATAACTGTAAGAACCGAAGGCATCTTAAAACTGAATACTCTGTATATCCTTAGTAAATGTTGTATACCTCTTGTATGCTATTTTTGCACCAATGTATCAAAGTATCCAGAGCCACATGGCCACAGCCAAAACGAAAACAATATTGAGGTAGTTATAAATATGACCAAATCTGAAGGGTGTGCATAAGATCTGAGCCATTGTAAGCTACAACAAAGTCCACTGTCCATGAACAGGAAGAATTTGAAAATAGTAATTATCTAAGGTCAGATAAGGATGAATATGGACAGTGATAGGAAGAAGAGGGAAAGGGAAGGAGAAGTAAGTGCAATCTAAAGGAAGGAAATTTAAAACTTACAGATGGGAAGACAAAGTTTTCTTCTTAGAAAGATTCAGAAGAAAATACTTAGCTTTTACAAATATATGAGTGTTGTGGTTTGACCTTGGCTAAGTGCCAGGCACCTACAGCAGCCACTCACTTGTTCCCTCCCCTGCCACAGCTGGGCAGAGGAGGGAAGGAGAGGGGGAAAAAAAAAACCCCAGGGAATTAACCCAGAGGTCCATGAGTTGAGATAAGGAACCAGGAGAAAATGCTCCAAGGACAAACCAGGCTCAACTTAAGTTGCAAAGTGAAATTTGTTACTACCAGAGTTAGAGGGAGGATGTGAGAAGTAAAACTAAACTTTCAAAAGACACCGTTCTTTTCCCTCCCCCCCCCTCCCTCCCTCCCACCAACAGTGCAGGGGGTTGAGGTAGGTTGGTTCAGGTCAGTCCATTTCCAGGATCTTCTTCCCCTGCTTAGGGAGAAGAGTTTTCTTTCTTTCCTCTGCTTTTGCCATGAGGTACCTCCCACGAGAGACAGTGGTGTGGGTTTTACTCATCCACAGGGTGCAGTCCTCCAAGGACAAACTGCTCCAGCATGGAGTCAAGGGACCCCTCTCTTTCCAACCGGGTCTCCCACCTGGACTGCAGTTTCCTCTGACATCCACTTGCTCCAGCGTGGTCACCTCCTGCACAAACTGCGGGACTTTTATCTCAGTCTCTGTCTCTCACTGGGCTGCACCTGCTACGGCTTCTTTGGGCATCCATGGCTGCTGCGGCTTCTGACATCTCCCTGCTCCAATGTTGGCACCTCACCCACGGACTGTGGGTGGCTCTGCATCCCTCATGGACCCCATGGACTGCAGGGGGGACACCCCGCCTCACCATGGGCTCACCACGGCCTGCAGAGGAAATCTCAGCTTCAGTGCCTGGAGCACCTCCTCCCCCTCCTTCTCCACTGGCCTTGGTGTCTCCATGTTGTTTTCCCTCACATGTTCTCACACCCTCCACCTTCTCTAACTAAAGGCAGCTGCGTGCACACTTTGTTTTGATATTTCCTTAAATATGTCATCACAGAGGCGTAACCAACCTTTCTAATTGGCCCAGACATGACCAGTGACATGTCCATCATCTTCAGAGATATTAGAGATTGGCTCTGCTGGAAATGGTGAAGAATTCCAGAAGCTTCTCACAGGAGCCATCTTTATGTCCCCCTCCCCACTACTAAAACCACAACAATGAGGAGGAGCGTTTCTTTATACATGAAGAGAGGTTAGGAATTTGTGATAATCTTCCCAACACCAGCAGTGAAAGTCAGCTCCCTTGACAGAAAATAATAAGAACAAAACCCACTGAGAATGGAAGTGCTGTGAATTTTCAATTATTTCTTGAAAATAATAAAGAAAACATAAACAAAAATGAAAATAGGGTGGCATTAAACCTGCCAACATTAGCCTAACTTTGCTCACTTTAAGCCAATAATAAAAATAACACTGATTTGGACAGAATTTGGCTTAGGTTAGTGCTGAAGTATTTTTTTAAATTCCTTTCTCAGAGGATAGCTGAACTATCAACCACAATTGCTCAGGGAAGAGTAATTCTTGCCAGATGAGTTTATTTGTTTTGTTTTGTTTTCTTTATGGGAAAGCATAACAAGATTAGTAGATGGTGAGAAAAGGGGGGGAGGATGCTGTGGTCTTGGTGGAATGGTCAGTACATTCCTCAGTCAGAATTAGCTCCGCTTGGCAGGGAGAGCACCGTGCTCCCCTGGCTGCCCCGTGGCTGTGAGGGAGGCAGACGGGGGTTTACCTGAAGCAAGGCACATGGTGGCCCAGGAGTGGGACATGGTGACAGGTCTGAAGCCAGCTTCCTGAAACTTGCTCACACACAGAACAGACATTCCAAAACACTTCTGCCTCAATGCCAAGGTTCTGTGCAGCACCTGCTGTGCTGTAGGCTCTTACCAACACAGTGCTGATGCTGCTGCCAAAGAAGTATAAGATGCTGGAGACTGACAGGCTACAAATACAAGCAAAACACCCTGTCCCAGTTTGAGACAAATTTGGGAGGAAACTTCATGAAAGGGTGTCTCCTCTAAAAGGCAGATTTCAGCCCCTCCCCCAACCAAAATTCGAAAGGAATTTTCTTGGAGGAAAGTGAAAAAAACCCCTGTTTATTTAACAAGCAAGGTGCACGCAGGCACAGAAAAGAGAATGAATAATATTAGATAATAAAACTTCTCTGTCGTGGAGAAAGATGGTGGATTTTAGAGTCCCTGCTTTCTCTGGCTTGGCTCCTCCCAAAGTCTGGGCCCGGCCAGAGGTCACTCCCAACAAGGGTCCTGCTGAATGTCTCCCCCAGAGATGGTCTGATTTTCAGACAAAAAACCCAAGCTGAACAGTCCAAAAAGAAGAAGGAAAAGCTCCAGTCCTAGAGGAGAAAAACCTCCTTTTTCTAGCTAACAGGGCTGCCAGCTTGTGAGGAATGTAAACTAACCCTGTGCACTAATACAGTACCTGGAGGAGTTTAAAAACAAATCACGCTGGAGTTCCCTGGCTGCTCCTCTTCCCAGCTTAAAGTTACAGGACCCATTCCTGGACATAAGCAGACAAGAGGGAAATACAGAGCATAAAATCACCCCAGGACACACCCATTTACCACAAGAATGTGATATTGCCATCCAGTAACATGAGAATTCTTAATTCTTGTATTTGCTGGGAGTTCATCCTGACTACTGCTTTGAAAGAAGCAGTGCTGAGACCACGGGTAGAAAAAATACTGATTGAACTGGACATCTCATCTGAATTTCTAAGGCAATATGTCAGCAAAAAAAGAAATAGTTAAATTCAATCTTAAACTAATTGTTAGAGAAATAACAATATTTGATAAAGAATACAACAATAAACCCCTATAAGATTATAAGACTATTAAACTTCATGAAACTACATTGTCAAAAAGATGCATCACCTGCATAAAGCACAAAGAAAAGAAGAATGATAACTGAAGTAGTGCCATCTAGGCTACATTTTACAGAATATAAATGTGCAAGGAAATTAATTTTTTTTATACTGACATACCATGGATTGGATATCTTACAGAAATAATTGTGAAGAAATGATTTAACAATGTATTTTTGTTGACAATTTGTCGTTTTACTGAACAAGATAGCTTAAGATTCCAGCTCAATTAAAAAAACCCTCAAACCTGAAACATTCCCTTGAAATAAAAAAAAGTAAAAATGTTCTAGAAAATATCATGCTCAATTCAAAGGATGCAGTTAAGTCAAGAATGAACAGTTTTCCCTTTCTGATGCTGAAATGAGAAAGGGAATTCCTTCATATTTATCTCTGAACTTCAGTAAATTTAAATTCTGTAGGATTTTTTTCTGTTTATTGCCTTCTTTTTTTCTGGTGAAATGGGCAAAAAGGCATAAGAATATGTCAGGGTTTGGGATACTTTTCTTTTTTTTTTTTGTTTGCCTCCCTGTCTTAGGAATTTTTCCCCCTTCTAGTTGCTGGGAACGGATAATGGGT
>VYZT01006366.1:0-10344 GCA_013400735.1 Pomatostomus ruficeps | reverse complement strand
GGAAGAGACTGTCCGTGGGTTTGTCTGTTCTTATTTGTTGTGGTTACCATTGTTGTTGTTTTGTCTGTCCCATTATATACATATATATAAAAATATATTAGTAAAGGACTGTTATTCCTCTTTTCTCATACCATTGCCTGAAAGCCCCTTGATTTCAAACTTTTGCCAATTCGGAGGGAAGGGGGTTACATTTTCCTATTCTAAAGGAGGGTTCTCCCCTCTTTAGCAAATACCTGTCTTTGAAACCAAGACAGAATACCATGTGCAATAGGAGTTATCCCTGCATGTTATTGGGACTCACAATTTTTCCAGCACTTGATGGGTGAGGACCTTTACACATCACAGTAGCTGGTTCAAGTCACTGAGAGAATCTCACAGGGTGTCTTTGTACTGCATTAGCTGTGCCCAAGTACTGATTTTTATGCCCGGTGGGTTCAGTTGTATCCATACTGCTTAATCTGTCCCTGAGTTCCTCTGCTTGAAAAATTTGTTTCCTTGCTCCAGGTCTGAGCCAAAGTGTGAGACAACTTACAGGAGCAGTGTGGATAGTTGGGGAATTCAGCCTTGCATGCTGGCTTGAACCATAAATGAGCATGGCTGTATAGGCTTACCAATAAAAATTGGTGTTATGATGTCAGTGAGCTGCTGGGGATGCTGAGCCAAATGACCTCATACACGACTGACACCACAGACTTATAAATAATTGCCAATATGATACAGGACACACAAATAGAGCAGCCTTTTTCCCACATATATTTATGCCTCAGCCAAGGCAGGAATGGCTCAGTAACTTCTGAAGACAAGACTGTTAGTCAGATTTAATTTTCCCTCATCTCATCACCAACCACTAATTAGGAGTATTCCCCATTCTTGTGATTTTTATCATGGTCATGATATTTGATACTTTTCTGCAAAGCCCCTCTTCTGGAACCGTGTGGTTACATCAGACAAAAAAATTCCAGTCCTTAAAACTGGGTTTGTGGTGTTTTGTTTTGTTTTTGAAAAGAACAGCTATAAACCAAAACAACAAATACAAAGCCCCCAAATTCTTAAGTTTTCTAAGCATCATTATTTCTGTGGCCTGACATGACTTTAACATCTGAGGTTAACAATATGAAGTTAATGTCATGTAAAAAACAAACAAACAAGAAGACTTCATTCCCCAAGGAACCCAAATAAATTGCTGTACCATTTGGTAACCACCAACTGAGTTTTGATCTGAATCAAGGACATCTATTTACTTCCAGTCTTTTCTTTTACCTTTCTATTTCTAATTAACTCTTTTATTAAAACTGTTTGCTTCTTTAAACAGTCCCCAAAATAATCCAGTCTTGTTGATGTTACATGGTATTTTCCATGTAAATAAAAAGAAATATTCAATACAGAGAATTGTTAAAAATGATAGTTTATAATATTTTATTGTGAGAAATACTTGAAATACTTTTCTTGTTGGCTAGGAATATGCAGTTTCTAAGCCAAGTGTCCATTCTGGATTGTGTAGTCAAACTCTCACTAATATGAAAGACATTAAGGTTTTGGGAGCTCTATAGCATATCATGCTGTTTTCTGAACAGACTGTCATTTTGCTTTGTTACACAATTACTTTTAGTAATTCACCTTTTTAATGAGAGCAGAAGGGAAACAGCAAAGAAAAGGTTTCTCTAAAATGTTTTCAGAAAGGCCCACTGGAATTTGAAATGGGTCTTATTTGGTGTACTTTGCATAATTTGTTACACTAAATATGAAACAGATTTTAGCTGCAGCTGTAGTGCATGTGTTATTCAGAAAAGCTGGGGTCTCCCAGAACACAACCATTGGCTTGTTCAGGGTTTGTCAAAACTGTATCTCTGGGCAGAATGATGCTGAGTAAAACACAAAGGCACCATCCACTGAGAATTCACACAGCATTTGCTCTCCCTGGCCTTTGTTTTTGGGAAACTACATTGTTACTTTGTGTTAAAAGTACTGGGACCAGCTAATATTTTACTGATCTGTCAGATCAGCATTATTATTGTCACATGGGGATATGTGCAATGAGATAAACATATACCTTGTCGTGCGCAGGGGATTTCCCTGGTTATATCCAGCCACAACCCCTGCTCTAGCACTGCAAAGCTCCTCTGTAGTCAAGTAATGCCACGTGAACTTCAGATGTCCAGTGAAACGGCTTCAATGAGGCATTACACTTCTCAGGTGCAAATGGTGACTTGCAGTAGGCCTGTTGTCTTTGTCAATGTGGTTTGAATTTAGAATTCTAACAAGAAAAGTAACTAGAAATTGAGTTTCTGTGTTGATAACAGCTCCCCAGCATTCAATGTTTGCCTTCTGAAGTGGAGGATGATCATTGGTGACTGCAAGCACAGCCCTGAGATAGCAATCACAGCTGCTTCATGAGTGCATATGTATGTATACATACATACATACATACATATATATATATATATATATGGCTATATCAGCAATTACACCTTAACAGTGAAACCATAATCACGCATGAGCTGTGATTGAAAGAACTCTCTAACTACAAATAAAGATTTAATTAAAAAATAATAAAAGAAGATTTATAATACAGCTTTTAGGAAAGAGGAGATGTATTTTATCTGTGTGTTTTAATCTCAACAGAATTCAGTAATGGGTCAAGATGAGCCTGCTCTGCACTACCACAATGTAAGCACATTATAAAAGAAATAGACTCATGACACTTCTCACCGGTATGATGTCAAATATTTCATGCTATAAAAGCCTAACTATAGTTGCCCATTATTTGGCTTAAGGTTAATGTCCAAGCAAAGTCTCCCAGTGATATTCTCTGCAACAGTTCTTGCTCCACTACATAGACCAATGCTGCTTTGCACAGGAGGTACATAGGAATAATTAATATAATTCTTATCTAGATTCAGGAAGTGATGCAGATAAAAATTTAACAATGGTTGACTCAAGCTTGAGACATGATTTCATAACTGCTTTGTTCATATCCTTTAAAGTACTATAAATTTTACTAGTTAAAATCTGCAAAGAGTCTTGTTCTGAATGGATTTCTGTAAGGTCCATTCTTTGATCTACTACTATGCCACAACTTGGGATGTCACAGTACTTGAATCTACAATCTTCCTTGAGTAAAGCATGAAACTCAGAAGTTGGAACTAGTTATGGTGGCTGATTAGTTAGGAACTAGCTGAGCCGATAGGAAAGAACATATTATTTTTGTTGACAAGGGCCCACTTTGTGAAGCATGAACTGGCATGCAGCTTGACATGTAAATCTAAGAGCAAAAGCTTTTGTGGAACTTTGCTATGCCTTTTTCCTTGGTATTTTGGGGCAAATAAGTATTCCACTATCTGAGAAATGTTTAAGTAAGGCCTGATCTTACACCAAAGGAATTCAATAATAATACTCCTGAGCAAAATCAAAATTTTAACTTCCAAGCCAAACCACTGATTTCCTGAAACACTTTCACCTCTTCTCCTGCTGGCAATTGCTCCCCTTTTAACCTCCCTTTATCCTTAAACCATCACAAACAGTTTCAGTCAGCATTATGACCTAGCCATTGTCAGGTAGGACCAGATGACATGCAAACCAGGATTCAGTCACCTAGATCCTAAGATCCCTAGAGGGTGTAACAGAAAGGAAGCATTTAAAATATTGGGTCTTCAGGAAAATAATGAGGATATAGTTCCTGCATGTGACTACCCACATATAGTTGCACTCTTCCCACATCTAATGACAGACCTTGTCATATGTCAGAAGGGAAGACTTGTGAAAAGAGAGTCAAGTACGCAAATGATTGTTTCATAATTGTTCTCCACTTAAAAGCTAGGTCTTTGATTCTTATTTGTGATTATTTTTCATGTTTTTCACGTGTGAAGTGTCTTTGATCAGTGGTCCTTATAAAAAGATGAGCCTAAACATGGAACATCAGAAGTAGTCTTTGAGTAAGAAAGGATGAGGTGATGAGAAACAAAAGGATTTATGAGACTTTTAAAGCCAGACACTGTCTTTCACATCATACTAGTCCCCAAGGTCATGAAAATAGCAGAGCTCTGACTGGCTAGGGAGAGGAGAAGATTCAGTAAGTAAAACCCCGAAATATTGCTTTCTAAGTGCAATTGATAATTTTCTTTCAAGGCATAGAGTACAACACAGGTTTAGATATTTACAGTATCATGTAAATGTAAGTGTTTACATTTGCATGCAATAAATTCCTCTCTTCTCTTTGTTTTTCTTAATTAAAACTTACAAGCTGTGGAGTGTGGCTAAACATTTCCTGTCTGCCATTCCCAAATAGCTCTTAGTCGCCCAGAAGAAAGAGCCAAATCTACCTCATTTGGGCTGCTTTGTTATTATGGTACAGTCACCTGTCACATTTGTTCCTTGCAAAAGAACTGAAGGTGGTCTTATGTATAGTAAGTGCATAGTAAAAAGAACTGATTTTAAGGACATTAACAACTCACCTTGTTTCCTCTGACTTGGTACCTGTCTAAAAATTAAGTAGATAATTTAATTAAGTTTCCCATCTATGTAGTAAAAAGAAGCAGGTAACTCTAGAAAATGATTAATTCCTTCATCAAATAGAGTGAGTTACCTGCTGCAAATGCTCATGTATTTCCATTGATCCTATTATTATCAGGATTAAGTACCTAGCATTTAAGTAATGGAAAGTCCCTAATTCAAATAGCTCTTGATTACTAATAAACAGAATTATGGTGACCATGATGTGCAGAAGTAGTGGGCAGATTACTGGTTTCAACACAGAGTTCTGCCAAACACAGTGCCTTCAATGACTTCAAAATCACTACGTGCCTTCTGGTTTTATTACCAGGTACAAGGCATGGGAACCAGGAAGAATATAAGTGTCACAGGGTTGGGTGTCTTCAGCTTTAGTCAGTAGTAAATTCCCTTGAAGTTAATGGACATGCATGAGTGTAAAACCTTGTGGAAGCAAAGAGGAATTAAGATATGGGACCTGATCCAAAACTCACTGAAACCCATGCAAACTTTTCTCTGATCCACGGAACCTTGGCTCAAGCTCCTATTCCTTGGAGAACAGCAGCAGTCCAGCTTCTTTTCTGCCAGCATTTCTGCAGTAGTTGCACTTCACTGCACCTTGGAGGGTATTGAAAGTAATGCTGCTCTGCTGAATGCATCTGTACAAAACAAATCCACCATTTCTGTGGACATTTTCTGTCTTTTTACAAATAAACAGTGGGCTAAGTTGGCTATTACAGCAGCTGTGACTATGACATGTCTTTTTATCTCTCTCTTGAATGTTCCTAACACCATATGTCACTATGCAGCAGAAATGATTGAGCTGCCATTTCAAATAAGAGAGCAAAGATTTAGACCTTCCTTGTGGTTTTAATATCCAGGGATCAGTTCACCTCCTCTGGCTTTAAGAGTTTTAAAAATGAAATAAGATAGTGGTAGCTGTATGAATAAAAGTTCTGCATTTCCTTTGCATTTATATTTAGGATTGGTCTCCTCTTTTTGCATCAGATTTACCATTGCCTTATTTCATGGCTTTACTGTAAAGATTGAAGTTCAAAAAACAGAGCTAACTTTTTTTTTAATAGATATTGACCTAGTTTGAGCACAATGAGCAGCCTAAAAATATGCAATAATGCGTAAAACTGGCAACAGCTATAAGAACAAATAAAACATCTTTTTTTCTCTTAAGGCTTGGAGAAGATAATAGAAAACAAAAAGAGCTAGAAATTTCAATGGTTTAATGTTGTTTCAATGCTGAGTTTAAGTATAAAAGAATCTCTGAGGCTCTTCAGGATGTGCCAACAGGTCAAAGCACTTTCCAGTTGCTCTAACTATTTCTTAATAAAGTGGAACTGTTTGAGGATTTGACAAGTCCCATGGGTCAGGAAACACATATTAAACAGCCTTAGAGAATTTTTCTCTTTCAGTAGTGAACCAATATTGTATGACATAAAAAGCCGTCCTCCATTCTCCTCTCTGCCATACAGAGATCTCTTTCAATGTCTGTTCTGAGTGTGAGGGTAGAAGGACATTCTATTTTAAACATAAATCCCACTCAGTTCAGACTTGGGGGGGGGAGGGAAGACAGACTGTCTGTGAGAAAAGAGATTTAAAAAAGAGAAAGGAAAGAGAAATAGAAAAGAGCAGGAATATTGAAAGAACAAGGACAGAAAACAGGTGAAGGAAAAAAATTTTCCTCTTTTTCTTGCTTTCACTATTAATTTCTCCTTTCCTTTTCATTCATTCTCCAGCTGCATTATTTCATCTATTGGAATGCCTTTTCCAGCTCTGTAATTGCTCTCACTTTTTTTCTATTAATTATTAGTCATTTTACATAAGTGCCTTAAAACAAGTGTTTATGATGTTTTAAATACTTGTTATTTAAATCCAAAGACACCAACAGGATGTGTGTTGTTTTCATGGGAGAGAAGATATTTTCCTATTTTCTATCATCTCTACCAGCAAAAGGCAGCAGAGATCCATCAGGCTGTCATCTAAAGAACTTCCTCTCATCTCCAAGCCTCTGTGTCACTCAACAATCCTCTCAGCAGCTGCAGAACACCATCATTTGCCCAAACTATCATATCCAGAGATAGGGTAAAAATAGAGACAGAGAAGTTTGCTATTACCAGTACAAGTATTTATTTTATAAAGTAGCTGGGTAAGTCAAAATATTCCTCTTTCTTCCCACATGTCCCTATTTCTCAACCATCTTATTTTGTTTACATGCAATATTTTATGTTTATTTCCCTTTATTCTCTTTTGCTATCAGCACCTTCCCTTTACGTTTTTACTGATTTTAACATTTCAAGAGATTCTTCTTCTATTAAAAAAAATAATTACCTCCCTATCAATGTTTTTCTGTTCTGTTTTCTCCAACATCATCAGTGAATAGCCCTGACATCAAATGCAGCTCCTTTGAAGTCATTTTGCTTTGCCAGTTGCCGCGATGCTGCCGGCAGTGGCACCGGGTGTCTGCCCGTGGTTCCAGGGGCTGTTGGGCTGCTTTGGGGATGCAGGAGTGCTGGCAAAGGTCCTGTATGGGTTTCAGCCAACCCACCGATGGTACAGGAGCGCCAAGGAAGGAGAGACAAGCAGAGAGGCTCCTCAGATAGTTTATTTGGCACCCGGGTCGTGCCAGAGAAGCGCTGGCATGGTGTGTTACAGTTACAGATATACCAACGTGGGGGGGGAGGGTACAAACATCCTATGCGGTAGGGGTGCGGGGTTTGAATTTGGTGGTTTATGTAGGATTGTGAAATACAGAGCCCTCCAGGGCGAGAAACCAGATACTGGGGGGTGGGGGAAGATAGCAATGCCTGGCCATGAGAAAAACCGAAACCTGGCCAACAGCACTCCGCAACAGCCAGTCACTAAGAAAGACTTAATTTCTGACCCTAAGTGATTTTTATGCAGTTATGTGTCTTCTACCACACGGTTGAAGTCATTGCTTTTTTTATATATATAAAATAATAGAATCAGTAAGGTCAGAAAAGACCTCCAAGATCATCAAGTCCAACCTGCGAACACAACCTTGTCAGCTAAACCATAGCACTAAATGCCAATTATGTCGATATGTATAATTACATTCCCAGGCCCTGCACTCATTCCTTTCCCTAAATTCTGAAGCAAGAGTTTGTATGTCCAGAGAACTAGAGCCAGGTGAGTGTCAGAGTGGATGATCTAATGTTTTTCAGTTTTAAAATCTATGAATAAGTTGCATAGATAGGAAAAAAATCCATTCATTTACTCTTTATTTTGTTTTTGTTACTGGAACAAGGCAGAATGTAGACATGCACATGTACACAAGTAAGATAATTTCCTGAACTAGATTTAAAATAGAATGATTTAAATAAATATTCTTAGAATAGAAGGATCCTGAAAGCACTGATAATTCATAGTTCTTTCAATATTTACCTTTTGATATTTAGAATAATTTTATATTGCAAAGCAGCTGATTTTGACTGATGCAACACTTTGCTGCTATCATGAGCTCCTGGAATACAATGTCTTCTTTTGAAACCACCTTTTTTCCATTGGATGCAAACCCTGCAAAACTGTACTGTAAATGAGCCATTTCCCTTGGATCAGCATATTTCCCTAAAGACAGGAACTATATCATAATGTAATTTCTTTCAGTCTATGTGCTGTAACTCTCACTATGCTAGTGTTAGTCTGCTTTTCCTTTTTTCACTATCAGCATCAAAGATTTCTGTGGTCTTTGTCTGAGGCTTGTTACATGGGCAGGAGTTTGGCCATTCAAGTTGTTTCTCTCAATTTGTACTACTTCAGGCAATAAATGACTTCTGCAATTGATTAAAGGCTACAGATCAGGGACACATCCAATCTACAATGCTGTTAATTGCATGAAAGGCAGAATACAATGAAGGATGCTCACAATCACATAATAAGATAGTTATATGATGAATACTTAGAAAGTTTAATTGTTGTTTTCTGGTTAGGCATTATATCCTGTACAACTTTGCATCAGATTCTAGGGACGGAACAGAGCTTGTAAAGATAAATGACTGTCAACAATGTTACACATGAATAATCCACTATGAACATGGCAAACTAACTTTTAGAGGTATCATTCCACTCCTGTGTCTTCTATGAATGAATCAATTGGCCTGATTACATATTGTGTGAATCAAGATGGATTTACAGCATCATTTCATCCAGTTGTCCCTTCTTTGGGCACTCAATACAACACCACTGAAATAACACAAATTACATTCATCCTGAATAACTATAAGGTTTGTGCTTTCACAACAGAAGCAATTTTGAATTAACTGAAGAATAGAATGATAGAATGAATATAATGGCATCAGTTTTGCCAACTAAAACCTGATGCTATCAGTTTGAGTTAAATAATTGTTGAAATACTTGCATGAGACATCTTATCCTCTCATCATCCATCTTATCATCTCATGTCCCTTCTTGTGACATATCACAGAACTGGGAAAAAAACCTAACTGTAGCATTTTCATTAATTGGCTATGAGATCAGTGTGTTTCAATCAATATCATCAACAGCAATGTAGTAGCTCTCTGTTGATATGACAGAGAGAAAACCATTGTGGAAAAGCCAGACGAAAAGCACAGAGAGACTGTTTTACGTGTGGTGTTATAGCATGGACAGCTAACAATCCTGTTAATAGAAGATCTCACAAAGAGCTTGCTCAGACCATATACAACTTAATCAAATGTATAAACACCTCAGACTGATCAGGTTATTTGTTGACTTTTCATCTTTTCTCAAATTAGCTAATTATTAGAAATGACCATTTAACGAGACATTGGCTGCTGAGTGAGAGTCTTATGCTTTACTTATCTTACTGTACTGAAGCACTGAGTCTGTTTATGTTAAAGATGTCACAATTAAATGCAATTGTTCTTCACCTTTCTGAAAACAAAATAATTACCCCCATAAGAATATAGCTTTATGTTTCTCCCAATGTCACAAACAATCATTTTTTCACACCTTTTCAAGCCTGACTCCCCAGTTCCTGACAGTCTGCTCTCACATTTCCCAAAGCAAGCTGCAAATACAACCCCAGAAAGCTGTATTTTATTTTGACCTGTTCCTCTTTTCCTTTGGAAAAAACCCCTGAAGAACAGACAAGCAAGTGTAATATATTACCTCTGATGGCTTAGCTGGACAGCAGCAGGGGCTTGTAATAAGGATGTGGTAATACACCACAAGGAATCTGTAGACTCGTAAAACTTGACCTTATAAATCTCTATGTTTATCAATTCCATACAGCAGCCACTCCCTGTGGTGGAAATCGCAGACCAATAAACCCGCAGTTGATAACCATACAATTTATCCTCAATTTTTCCCTCCTGGCCAGCTAATCATGCCACATTAATAATGTCTGTAAAAACTTGAGATGTCACTTTAAAATAAAGATGCCATCTGATTCTTGTCATTACTTTGCATATAATTAAGAAATTGAGCAAGTAAGTTTACAGTGATACCCAGGAGTCTTACATTTTTTCTTATTCATAACTCTTTGGTTAAAGTTCCAACTCTCTCACCTGAAAACTGTTTTGTTGTTTTTGGTTTGTTTTGGTTTTTTTTTTTTTTTTTTTTTTTTTTTTTTTTTTTTTTTTTTTTTTTTAAATTAATGTAGCTTCCTCTAGACAGTGAACCCTTCAGAAACAAGAAAAGATATTTCTGCTGCTGGCACCTCTACAGTGCTCTGCTGGGCAGAGGTGTGTCATGGACACCCAGCAGCTCTGGGAGCTCTCTTCCTGTAGAGGGGTCACAGATTTCATACTGAAGACCATACTCTGGTTTTCTTTTGAACACAGTATTTCTGACCCTGATTCTATCTTTGCCTGTTAAAAGTGCCTG
>VYZT01006357.1:21478-32316 GCA_013400735.1 Pomatostomus ruficeps | reverse complement strand
AAATGCATATATCGAATTACTTCAAAATACAGGACAGAAAATGAAGTTGGAAACATACATGATGTATTCTGTTGAAGCTGAGTCGACCAAGAAAATTCTTCTGCTTCTTTTTTGATGTGAGAGATTATGCAGGAATGGGGAGGTCCTCCTCTGCCATTCTCTTTGATTGCTCTGACTTCAGTTAGTGAGATGTAAAGACAGTGTTCTATAATGTGTTAATTACAACCAGAAAGGAGCAGAGGAAACCACAGGTGTTGTACCTACCTTACTTTTGACTCAACTGGAAAAGTGGCATGCTTGCTACTGTTTGGTTTCTTGAAATAAGAAAATCAAGTGTGCATATTGAGAGTGTAGTTTTGAGACGGCAAAAAGTACTCAAAGCTTCTCAGGGACTGCTTCTTCTGATACTTACCGTGTGGTATTTTCAGCAAGCAAGCACATAACTGAATGGAGAACCTTTCCTTTACAGAAATGTAGACTTTGTTTAATATGTTTCTGCAACACATTCAGTTTGAGAATCTGTTGGAAGTGAACACCTTATAAAATGTGTTTATCCAGCATCACAGACAGCAATGCTAACTTTAAATAAAGTGGTGGCAAGCAATCCTAGAATGGAAAGGTCATTCCCCAAAGATAATCAGTACTTTTAAAAAGCTGTGAGTTGTGAGTCACAGAAAAACTCAAAGCTCCTCAGTTTAGTGGTCTCTTGATGTTGTGAGAAAACCCTACATAAAACATTGGTATGATGTTTTCAAAACCTAATAATTATTGTTTTGTGTGTACTTAAACCATTTGTCCAGTTACCAATTTACGTACAGTATTTAGGAGTAAAGAGGACAAGAAAAAAAGGTTTATTAACATCAGCACTTCAGCTGGAGTGGTTCAAGAGTGTAGTAGTCCTTGCCTGTTAATTACTGTCCCTTCAGCTGCAACATAGCCAGGTGCTTTTTTAGCTTCTTTTTGAAGTGAAGTGCTTGTAACTGATCAAGTGAACCCTTCCAGTCCAACAGCTTTGATAACAACTCAAAATCTGTTCCACTCAGCCCCTCGCAATTAGACTCAGCAGACTCTTTCACTTGATCCTGATCTGATTTTTGCTGTGGATAGTTTTTCCTTTCCTCACTACTAACTTTGGATAGTCTTTGTTTGGCAGGTGGTTTTAAACATCTGCATTCACAAGTAGGAGACTAACTTCCTTTTTGTGGTATTTCTCAGCTTTGACGTAGCATTCCTGCAGATTATGGTTCCAAAGGTCAAGGAAGAAACTTATCCTCAGTTCAGAGAACTGAAAGTTGTTTATTTAGGGATTAATTTTTCCTGTTTGCTGATGGGCAAACTCTGTTGCAACTGTCTTGCTTTAGATGTATATTTCTTAAAGCACTTGTGTAGTTCACTTTAAAGAGCTTTTTCGATAAAATGTGCCCCATTTTCCATTTACCCCTGCCCCCTTTGCTTTGGAATAGGCTTCTAGAAGCCTTATTTTACAAAGACCTAAACAGATACTAACAATATGTTCACAGTAGGTTGCATTTTTACTCCCTGTAGAATATGGTCAAACTGGAGAAAACCCTTTTTCTGTTTTCTGTCACACTGTTATGCTATGGAAACATGTGGCAATTGACATTTTGTTGCCATACTGGAACTCTTGTTTGTATTTTTTAAAAATCTGGAATCTACATGTTGGTGTAGGTCTAAGGCAGTTTAAGACTATTTGCAGTACCTAAGAGAACTCTTAAGAACATTGCTTCTTAAAAGTTATTCTAAGCTCACTTTTCTGTGCAGCAAAATTCAATATTTAAGCAAAAGATAGGAAATGACTGCATAAAATAGAGGAGAGGCAGGGTTTGCATAAATAAAAGCTACCATTTCAGTGTTAAGTTGGGCATAAATATTATAAAATATATTGTTATGCCTTGATCAGGAGAGCATTTACCTGTGTTTTTTCTGATTGAGAGTAAGTATTAGATATTATGTGACTATCAAGTTTAAAAGTTGAAGATTTTATTAAAGTTTTCTTTGTACGCAAAGCAGTATCTTTATAAAATTAGTTCCTCTATATCAGTGATGCAGATGTATATTTTCTTTAGAATTTAACATGGGGTATTTTTTTTCAGGAAAATAATTTCATTTGCATAGTATGTTTTACTGAATCTTCTATTAAATATTACTAGAATGTGGAAAATATTTTAAAAATATTTGGGGGTTGATGGATTGGTACTCTTCAAAGGGAAACAAAACACTAAATATTTCTAATCCTGAATTATTTACCGCATGGGTGGTTAAATGCTACTTTAAGCCCCATAAAATTAAAAGGGAGGAATCTGCCAACTGTAGCAGGAATTGGATTTAGGAAGAGTGGTACAGAGCCAAAATATTGCTACAGAATTAAATGTCAAAAATCTTCTTTAATAGTAGATATATAGTTCACAGTGTCTGGTTATGATTAATACATTTAATCTAAATCACTGAAAGTTGCTCTCTCCTTTTCCATAAAATACAATAGGACACAAATCAGTTTTACTGTAGGTGGATAACAATTGGAAAATAATGCATCTTCCCGCCCAATAAATTGTCAGTTATACCTTTTAACTAAAATCGATTCATCTTTCCAAAATTTATTACAATTTCTAATAATAAATCTTTTCAAATGTTTATTCATTTGCTTTTTGATACATTTGTGCCACTTTTGCTATGGTCTAATGTTTTCTCTTTTGATTCATTGTAAATTAGAAAATCTATTTTGAGTCAATTTTCTAGTTAAGAAGTTAAAATCTATAACCCAGCCATTTTTTCATAGTCTCCTTTGCACTTTTTAATACCCTTGAACTTAGATCCAATCCAGTAAATTCTGATCAGAAGGTGATTAAAAGACTTTTCACTGCAACTTCTTGACTGAGGGCCAGATTCGTAAAACAGGTACTTATGAGATTGTTAGCTGTTTTTTTCCTGCACATCTCCCTGAGTCAAAGAGGAGGATTGAAACAATTATAGCAAATGAACAGATACATATATAATGCTCTGTATATAATAAAACATGTCAGAGGGGGATAGTCTTGTTTTCGAAGAAAATCTCCCAATAAGCATGTTTCCTGTTATGATCCAGTTAAAAATGTGATCTTAATCAGATTTCTGACAAGATTTATGTATGAGAAGGTTAATCTAGTATGTAGCCATCTCAAATTTCTGAAGGCGCAAATGTGCTTTGTTTATAATGGAAATATGAACATTGGCAGAATAGAGCAAGAAGGCTGGAAAATGTTTGAAACATAACTAGAAGAAAATTACAGTCTTAATTTGAACTTGATCTACCATATCACTTATTGGCAGATTTGTGTAGCTGAAGGCATCTTGGGCTTTAAAGTGATTGATCTCAAAGTTAAAAAAAATCATTTGTGTGGATGGATTGGAATTCATTAATTTTACTAATTACACAGTGAAGAAAACAGATGTTTTCTTAGGCAAAGATCAGGCTTTAATTACAGGTCTTACCTGCTTATCTAAAAATAGTGTCAATATGTTCGTGTCTCTCTCTCAAAGTTAATTTCTTATTTTTAATTGGAAGTATGATTTTTTTTGCACATTTTAAGCCTTACTCTAATAATGTACAGATACAAATCTAATACTCAAAGTACTTATTGAGGGGTGCACATGTCATCATCATGTATTAACATCCTTCAAGAGTAAGTTGGGTGAAAAACACCTCTTTAAATTGGAGATTTAAGTCGGAATCACCCAGTGCTACTCTATTTCTAATTGTAATAATGTGTTACAAAAGGAGTCAAAAACATTTTCAACAGACCTGAGTTTCAAGCAGTGATATAAATCTGTGTGGCCTCCCCTTAGGACTTCTTACTCTGAGGTATATAGTCAGTAGGACTACAGCCTACAAGAGAAAGGCAGAGAAAGCTGCCATAGACTCAGAAAAACAACAGAGGGTTTGTGTATGCTTGTTTTGTGCTTTAGCCAATTGCTATAAATATTGTCTGTTTTAATTGCCTTAAATATGTATTTGTCACTGCCGTGGGGCAGTGTAATTTACTTAACTAGTGTTAACAATTGGTAAGATCCAGAAAGACATGGCCTTAGAAAGGAGCATTTGCAACTGAAGGCGAATGATCTATAGCAAGAATAATTCTATTTTTGCTACATTTTTCTGTGGTTGGAAGAAGCACATGAGCAATCAAGCATCAGTAAGTGTAACTGATATAATGAATTTTAATGGTGTAATCTGATGCAAGGCTGTAAATCAACTCTGAAATGTAACATTTGTCATATTAGAATCATGTGATCATTTTAACTTTGTGTAAACTTTTTCTAACTTCAAAACATAATTTTCTCAAAACTACATCAATACTGTCCTTTCTCAGGGTTTAGTGTTGTCAGAATGCTTTAGTTATTTCAGTAAGTGCATATGTTGCATGGAAGAGAATTCTCGTGTCTTTTCAGAGGAAATCAGTTTTCTTCCGAATTAGAACAGTGAGCACAACTTTTAAGAAAGAGAAAAAGTATTGAGATGTGTGTACAGTAAGGCAACACAAAATGACCAAATATAAGCAGAGTCAATATAACCCATTAGTAACAAACTCCAGTGGGTGTCCCGGTGTTCCATTCCACTCTTCTCTTGCTTTTAGATGTTATGGGGTGGGGAAAAGGTATTTTCTAACAAGCAGTCTGCTTGGGTGTTTTTTCAAGGTTTTGGTTGGGGATTACTTTCGTGGTTTTCTTCTGTGGGGGGAAGTTTGTGCGTTTTTCAGGGGAGCTACTACTGCAGGGGGTATGATCAGAGCTCTTCAGCAGTCTTCGAGTGCAGCAGGCCCAAAATCTCTTAGGAGCATGGAAAACCTCATTGACTTCCTGCTTTGCCTTGTGGCGATGTATTAAGAGGTTGTAGGACCTTGGAGAAGTCGGTCCTTAATCATTTTGTGCTCTTTTAATTCTAGTTTAATAGATGTGAAACTGCTGTGTTGTGCTAGACTGCATCTGTTGTATCTGTAATCTGCTAGTTTACCATGTAGTGATGATGAGAGTAGAAAATATTTTCCAAGAGAGGTTTCAGTAAAATTACCCGATATTACTGCAGACTTGATATACTCTTTTTTGCTGGTTATTTGAGAGAAATTGGTGACTTTTCAGTTAATGTTACTGTGTGCTTTTCCTGTTCAAAAACTTTGTATTTCTTTTAGATGTGTTTCTATAGTTTTTCCATTAAATTAGCAAAAGAAAGAAACTTAATCTCAAAATAATTGAAATGGGAACATTGCGATATGGACAATGTGCTTGAATGAACAGCCCTCCGTATTTGTGGTAGCTAACTGTTTTGATGGGATATGAATGTTGTTATACCATTTGCATTTAAGTTTTGCCTTCGTTGCCATGGAGATCAGCTGTGGAAGTATTATTCTTGAAAGGAGATTAATTCTTGCCTCCTGTGCATAGAAGTGTTTAGGGAACAGGTGAATGTTTAGACACTCTTGCTTTGGAAGGCAAATAATATCCTTGTGGTATTGTACACCATGGTTTTCAAAGTGTGTTACCACTGCAACTTTTTCTTATGCCTTCAGAAGAAAACAAACAGGATCTTCTGTCTACCTTAACCCAAAGGGAGACAGAAAAATGCCTGGAGATTCAGGTGCATCTGGTGTCCCCTTTATTCTTGCTGGCTTGCTGGAGGAGCTGGAAGTGGCCAGCCGTGCTGTCAGCCCGCACGTAGCCCAGAGGTCTCAAACAGCCGTGACTCACGCAAAATAGATTATTCCAGTAGGGTGACAGAGCTGGTTGGCCATTCAGAGAGCTAATCAAAGCAGACACAAACCCAAGTATAATGCTGGTTATTAGAAACTCTGGTGGCATCAGACTAATTAAATGTAAACACCTAAAGCATTCATTTATTTCATTATCAAAATTATCAAACTGGTGAGGTGCCCACAGCTGGGGAGAGGTGGGACTTTTTGACCTCACTTAACCTCTCTAGTACAACTAAGAGGATTTGTCTTGGCAGCCCCCTCTCCAAGGGGAGATCATCAAAACCATTAATGATCTATCCTTTGGCAAAATGCCTGGCACAAATTCTCTTGGAGCAGACTTTTTAAAGCTTTGTGTGCTTTCCTTAGCATACATCTTCTGACTGAGCTTTCTGAGGAAGCTGCTGGTACTTGCCTAGGTGTGTGCATCAATATTTTTAAAGTTTTCATGACTGTATGCTTTATAGAGATTGGTCTTCTTGATCCACGTGTCCAGTGTTGTTTGGTGTGATCTAGTTGTTGTGTGACCTAACAAAAAAAGTATTGCTCATTGTTGTTTGAACCGCAGCACCTATACACTTCAGACCTTGTCTCTGAAGAAGAATTTGGAGGCACCGGGCACTTTAAGTTTTTTCTCACAAAAGCGATAACCCAAGCCAGCAATCCTCATCAATTAACCGAAAACAGGAATCCTCATCAATTCTCTCAGTTCGATTATTCCTGATCAAGGGTCTCCTGATGTTTAGCAAGGTCTCACCTACTGTGCAGCAATGGCTAATTTGAAGAGTGTCAGACAAGAGAGGTTGGATAGGGAGGGTTTTTTGGCAGGCATTGCCATGACTTTTTGTCATGTGCAGCAGGATGGTAGGATGTGAAAGGCTGAGAGTGGGGAGAACCCCTTTGAAATTTTCCCGGTGTCTTTCCATGTGCTTTCTTTATAATTTGTTTAGTCTCTTTCAAGTGGAGTCAGTTGACCTAAGAACTATGGGTTATATCAGTCCTTGGCTTGTTATCTTTGTGTTTCTTTGTCTTGTCAAGAGATGTTCTGGCTAGGTATTGGTAATTTGTGTGCCCTCCTGGCTATGGATGTCTGAATTCCATGTGTATATTTGTTTATATTGGGAAGCGCTGACTTGTTTTTGTGGGTTAGAAAAATGGATCTTGCTTCTAGGACTTTCAGTAACAAGTGCATATCTTTACTGGGTTAGATTTCACATGACAGACTTTGAACATGGCCTTTCAACAGGTTGAATTTAATGCTGTGTTTGCTTGTTGGCATTATACAAAATGCAGTTAGCAAATACAACTTTTCTTAACCATCTCAAAGAACTTGTTTCTTCAGGGTTGCTTTCTGCTGCCATTTGACAGAATTTTTTAGATGCACTAACTTTTGCTCCCTCTTCCCTTTCTTTCCTGACTCCAGTCTTTTTTCTGGTGATACTCACAGTTCCCTTTTCATAGCTATTTAAACCTGCATACATGCACATATCATCATTGAAGAGAGGCAGTGTATGATTTGAACTGTTCCAGGCTCTACATTTGAGTTGGCTGGGTTTGTGCTGATGTCTCCCAAAACACAGCTTCAAGTGCCCAATTCCTGTGTGGATGTGGATGGAGTGAGTTTCTCCCACTCTAAGTGAACAACAGGTTCAGGATCACTTGAAGAAGCTAAAGTCTATGTGACCTGATGGCACACATCCCAGGGATGGGGGAACTGACTGATGCTGTTGCCAAGCCCCTCTCCTTCATATTTGAAAAATCATGGCTATCAGGTGAAAAACTTTGCTCCCATTTTTAAAAAGGGGAGAAAGGAGGATCTGGGGAACTACAGACCAATGGGTCTCAATGCATCTCTTCTGTTTAGCTTTTGTTCCGTTCTGTCATCTCCCTTCTGCATCCTCTTGTGTCTCCTTTTGGCTTTTGCCTCCCATTCCTAAATATTCTTTTCACAGAAGCAGCAGGTTCCATTTTGGTGTACAGTGAGTTGATTTTGTCCATCACGGAGCCAACTGGTACCAAATGTGACTGGCACAGGCCAGTCCCTGACCACCACCTACACTCAATTAAGACTGTTAACCAGATTCACAGAAGCTAAATTTCATTTATTTCATGCAATCCAAGCCTAGTATTGTCTATTAGTTAGGTATCTCTGACTAATTAAAGCTAATAAAATCTAAAACGTAGAGACTTTGGTGAGTTTACACTCTGTAAATCTGGATTTATGTCTATATGTGGTTTTTGTATCTGTAATAGCTAATAACACCCTCCCTTCTGTTTGCAGAAGAAAATGGAATGCAAGAAGAAAATACATAGCAAGTTGAAATGCATGTGTCTTAGGGTATGGATTATAAACATGGAATCATGTTACTTCTTTTATTAATTTTAAATTCTTCTGTTAATTTCTATTATTATGCTATAGGACCAACTTCTTAGTACCGTTTGTATGGATAACAACAAGCTCTTCTGAAGTTCTTGATGAAATATATCTGCTTTTAAGCTTTGATTTGTGGTAGTTGGTGAATTTACTAAAAAGAATTCTAGTAGCATCTTGGAGAAAAAAGTGTGATACTGGAATACTGTCAGAAGAACCTTGAAATTGAATTACAGCTTTAATATTCAAACTGGGGCATGTATTGTTATTTGTAGTATATGTAAAATGAGTTTTATAGATGAAATTTAAAATCGGTGGCGCAGAATAGGGTTTATAGTGCATGGTCTTTAAGAAGAACAAGGAAAGATCTTTGATGTAGAGCATGTAGCAGAAAGATGCATATTTATTAAATAAAGGAATTTTAAAATGGGAGTATGGTAAAAGAAAAGGTTGTTCTTGCTGATGTGTTAGTCACATTATAGTATACATTGCCAAAAATAAATGCAAAGTGTTTCTCTGTGCTTAAGTATTTATTAAATAAGTATTACGTAGATTTACTAAACAAATTTAAATTGTAGAAGATTTATTTTGTAAAACAATGAGAAAGAGCCTTTTCAAATCTTAGTGCTTGAGGCTCTCATTTCTAGGAGTCTGATTCTTTGTACTGCTATCGCTATTCGCCATCACCTGTGTTTCTAGCAAGGTGCTGTGCTTTCTTCCCATCCCTGGCATTCTGTGTGAATTGGCAGACTTGCCTAGTTAGGCCTCTCTCTGTCTGACTTAGATATGTGAATTCCAGATACCACAGCAATCTGTGGAGTATTCCTTAGGATGCAGGGGACGCGTGCCTATGAGTGGAGCAAGTGTTCGGAGAGGCACTGCGTGAAGTGGGCGCTTGCTGGCTCCTCCATGCTCTGTCTGGTTCCTGTCCTGTAACCCATTGCATGCAGTGCATGACCCCAGGCCACTAAGCTTCAAATATGTAATGAGAATGTCCAAAGTTCTGTGTTGGCCAAATATAAGCTAAGAATGTCTTGCTTAATTGTCTTATTTAAGGCAAAAAATAAATCAGAACCTCCCTTCTCTCTTGCAGCAGTCCTGCCTGGGACTGCTACTCAGTGTCACTGCAAGAGCAGATCTGGAAGAGAATACAGGGAAAACCACCTGCTGTATTGTCATATCTACTGTTTCCTGGACTCTCATTTCCCAGAAATGTGTCATGGCATTTTGTCTTTCTGTTTTTTCCTTTGGCATTTTCATGGCATTTTTTTCTCTTTGGGTCTTTTTGACAGTATTCTTTATTCATCATTTCCTTCCTTACCACATTATTTGTACTGGTTTTGGTAGTAATTTTAAATAAATTTATTTGTCACAGTAAGCCTGATGCTTACTTCTGCATTGCCGTTGAGGAGTGGTGACAGCAGAGAGTGAGCAGCAGTAACAGGTCTTGCTTGGCAGTGCATCAATGCTGAAAACAGCACCACAGCTGCTTAGGAGTATTGTGAACTCTGGCCTTCCAGAGACTGATTCAAGACAGTCATCCTGGCAGAAGGGATTTACTTGGATTGCAGGGGATAGAGTACTGTAACCAGTAACCCTCTTACATTCAAAGGGGAAAATTCTTAGTACGTTGATAAAAATCCTTGGCAGTTTACGAGGAAAAGTCAGATTTCCTTTGCTCTACTAAAATTACATCACAAACTTTGTTATGGGATGGGTGTGTCGGCTGAGAGAGGAATGTGGTTTTGAAGTTAGAACCCAAATAATCAGGAAAACAGTGCAGTTGTTTTCAACAGACTTTTGATATTTTGCATATTTCACTTATAGTAGTAAGAATAAGATATGAATTATTTAATCCTCCATTTAACCTAAAATATCATGGGAAACCTTTTTAAAGAACAATCATGATATATTAGGTACGCTTCTCACTTTCTTGTTCAGGGATATCAAACTGGCTTGCGGGGCAGTTACAACAATCTGAAATTCTATTATTTGACAAGTATATTTGGAGGTTTGCACATTCCAGTGGAATTAAGAGGTATTCTTAAAACACCTTTTCATTTTGTTATCCACAACCATTTCCCGGAAGTTACTTATGAATTTAGATTTTACCTTTGGATAGGGGTTAGCTATTAGACATGAATGTATTACTGGTTGGTGTTTATAGGGAAGGAAGAGAAATGAGAAATATTTTCTCATTCATTTTAAGATCCCAATTGTTGAAATCCACTTGGAATGATCTGTGCTGGGTCTTGCTTCTAATGTTCTCTGACTGTAGTTACACGTAAAATAGTAATCAGTCTTTTACCATTCATCACAAATCTAGCATAGCACCATGGTGAATGAACAGTTGGCCTTATTAGCACTAATTTGTTATGATCAAAGTTGTAGTCTAATTTCAAATTACTACAAACTTGATGAATTCATTTGCAGAAACAGCTGAAACTTTGATTATAGTCTAGGCTACAGCAAGTAGGGCAAACGCAAAAAAGACTGGTAGTGCTGCCAAGAAAATTTTTGGTCCATGCAAGTGTATGCAATGAAGGTGACATCATTGTTTCTAATATATGCAATTATAACTTTATAAATTTATGACTATTCTGAAATAATCTTTACCGTTTTTTGCTTTTTTTTTTTTTTAAAGACTGATTTTTCTGCCTTTATCACAATTACCTTTCCACGGCGATGAACATAAAATGAAAATCATAAATAACTATTATGGAGGG
>VYZT01006357.1:7568-21453 GCA_013400735.1 Pomatostomus ruficeps | reverse complement strand
GCATTACTTAACACTTCTTTAACTTGAGAAACTTGAGACTGTTCCAGCTTGCCTGCTTCTTTTCAAGTTATTTGTCTGTCAATACATAGTTAATAGAATCCTACCTCATCTACTTTTAGTAATGATTTCCTACCAAACTTTTATTTTGAAATTTGCCAGAAGTATTTTCTGCAGACTTGAAAAGAAACTCCTATTTTATTGTAGTATATTTTATAATAATAATAATAATGATATCTGGGAGTTTTTTCACGGTATGGTCATCGCATACTTAGGTCCATGTTAAAATGTGAAATTGAGTCATGGGGTTTAGATTTGTATATTNTTTATTGAAAATCATTTTAAACTTAGTACATCTAAGAGACAGTGATTAGGAAAGGCGGCGAGGTAATTTTGAAGTAGCATGGGGAGAATGTGGGGGGGCAGTATTATACCATAAGAAAGAACTAAGGAGTCTTTATTTACACTTGAAACTTCTAGTTTGGGGTCTTTTTATAACTCATTTTCTTTTCTCATTCTGGCATTCATTTTACAGAGAGCTGCCTGAGTCTGAACTTTATGACAGTAGCAAGTAGTTGTAACATATTGCAAAACAGAAAACTGAGTTTTTCCGTGGTGTCTTTTCCTTTACTTCATTAGGTAAATTCAAGCCAATTGTAATAGGGTTCATTTCAACATGTTCCTGCTTCTAGCTAGTATATTTTTCAAAATGTTTGTGATGTTACTTGCATCTGAGCTTTGCATACCATCTTATCTTACCTTGTCAAAAGTACCCAACAAACAAACCCCTCTGATTTGTATGTGCTAAGTGCATAGATTTACTGCTGCAGTTTGAACATTTTTAAATTAAAATATATTGCTTGTTCCAAATGTATTGATTTACACATCTCTTTGTCAATATTAAGTAGAACAACTTTTCCAATAAGTTAAAAAATATCTGGCAAGGCAGGTTGCATTTAGTGGATTAGTTGAAGTTTATACTTCTGCATTTTACTTGTTTGTGTGTTCTTGCTCTTTTGCCCTTTATTCTCAATCACTGTTACAGGTATTTGTAATGTCCCTTAACTGAGAAGAGATGCTGCCAGTTGCACTCTGAATTCATACAAAGTCATTTAAATGTGACCCTTCTTAAGTTTTCTCTCTGATTTTTCGACTCCTAACAAGTGCTTAAATACAAAGCTTCTACCTGAGGTTAGGGGTTTTTTAATGTCTAAAAGATCCTAACATGGACTTCAAAGCTCCTAAGCTTAACGGTAGTGTAATAGTAGTGAATTTTCAGAATGACTGTTTTTACTGTAAGTGCTCTTCAGTACAGTGTTGCAGTTGCATGTCTTTTGAGAAGGCAATGTAATCACCTCTTCTGTCCATTTCTAGCCATCAGCCAGCTGCTTGTGCAATAGTCATTTGTTTTTAGAATATGTGTGTGAGAGTTACCAGTGCAAACAATCTTAGTGCTGCTCTCTCTTCTCAGTTCTCTCGCACCCGGATGTTAAACTATTCATTTGTCCTAAGTAAGCAAATCAACAAGTGTGTAGTATAGGGACATCCTCTGACTTAGTTCATTAACACTTCGTTGTCCATTTCTCTGTCTGCTCAGCCTATTTTGCTGATTGCTGATCTGAGAAGCCGCTGAGCTGTAAAGCTGGGCAATAACATCTAGTGGGCTAAGCTTGCTAGTGGAACATGAGTCTGGTGCAGATCAGGAAAACATTATAAATTTGAGTGGTTTTTTGTCTGTAGACTGAGGTCACACTTAAGTTCATAAAAGCCTTCTCAAATGCCAGTTAGATCCATCTGGGAACTGACCAGTTCCCTAAAAACTGTTGTGATGGTTTTTGTTTTTGAGTACTGTCATTCCAGTTGCTTGACTCCCAGAAAGTCACCAAGAGATTCCTTTTGGGAGTGATAAAAAGAAATCAGAAGTCATTTTCTTCTCACTTTTAAGTGGTCAAAATTCTCTCTTAATGTGATCTGGCTAGTGTGTATCTATTGGTATTAAACATGCATGTAATTCTGAAAGTCAATATCTATTTTAATACAGTACTAATTTTTAATCTGAATACTTGCCGCAAGGAGAAAGAATAGATTATGATAGCAGATGGTTTGTGTAAGTGGAAATCATAGATTAAGGAAGGAACGGAAAATTGTAGAAACGTTTTCCTGGACTGTTAAAAAAAATCTTCATTTGAGTGACATTGGGCAGCCACGTTGTAGAGACACTTCTGGAAATCAGGTATATAGTTTCTGTGATGAGGGATAAGTTGAAAGTGATTGCCAGAGCCTCATAGCAGTGGAACATGTGAGGTCCATGCTGTGAGGTCAGCTCTGTACACAGGCAAGAAAAAAAAGTTTGTCCAGAGCTGCTGTGTATCAGTAGAGTTAATATAATTTAGAAAAAAAAAATGCAACAATTTTCTTTGTCTCTCTAAATGACATTACTTTGAACTTCTAGGCATCCTATCTTAGATTTTCTATAATAATTGAAATGTACATCTAGATTTGTATAACCTCTGTTGTTGATGGTACATTCTGTGGAGTTAGCACCTCTATATTTTCCAATGTAATAAATCTGTTTTGTCAGGAAGAGGGAGAGAGGTGTGTTATCCATTGTCATTCTCCCATGGAAAGCAAAATTTTTACTGCCTTTTTTTACCTGGGTTTTTTTATGGAAGTGCTGAGCTGTCATCTCTTTTCTTTCTTCCTTCTTGCCTCATTCCAATATCTTCAGGAAATTCCAAGTTAATTTGACAATCCACTTAAATTTGACAGTCATTCAGATGTAAATGATTATTAAATACCTCAGGTTTTGTGAAAAGATGTAGCTAGCTTAAGTGACAAACCTAAATTTAACTCCCTTGAGGAAAGGCTTTTGGCATAAACGTAGTTATTAGCATGAGAGAAACCCATATGGGAGTAACCTTATAAATGCTTCAACATTTGATCAGTGTTTGTGCCTTTGTTAGACCTCAAAGTCACTTAAATGTCAGGTGTAAAGCTATAAGAAACTAGGTAGAGTTGCTTGATTTTTTTTTTTCCCCCAGTTTGCTTTGTGTCCCTTCAGAATGCAGCATAAACAGGTAGAGATAGTTCGAATAGAAACTTCAGAAGCACTGATTTTATTGATTTGTTGGCCAAGTCATTTATGTGTAGTAATTAGTATCCTCTGTTATCCTTAATTATTTTAGACAATATTATTTATGTATCAGTTAATTATACTTGAAGCTTTTTTCCAATAGAAACCATGCTGATTTTTTTTTTTTTAATGTGTCTAGATCTATGGCTATAGTGACCTCCAAGACTTACTCTAACTTTTGTCTGAATATTCTAAAAATGTTGTGTTTTCCTGTTTTAATAGTGTCTAAGGTTAAATTTCCCTGAGGTACTGATAAAAGATAATGCCAAGAAAATTCTTGGCAAATTTTCAAGAAGGGCAGGTCTCTTGAGTTCCAAGAATGATGGGTCAAGGTGGAAGCAGACATTTGCTTTCTGGTAGCGCAGAATAAGAATTGGGTCTCTGTTGGCTTTAGTCAAGGGAAGCATGAACAGAAATGACAGCAGACTAATTCTTTGAATTTGAACTGCATATAAAGCACATTTCCATTCAAGAGCACTAATAACTACTAAATAAAATTAAATAATTACTATGCATGCATCTTCATGCTATCCTTTTTTATGCATCACTTGGAATTTTAATCTCTAGAACTTCGGTGACTTCATTCCTTTCAAGTTCCTCTTACCTTGTACTATGTCAGCTGCCAATCTTGTTTATTTGAGCCAAATAAAATGATTAATACAATGCTACTAAGTTGCTTGAATATGGTACATTTCTTCCTTTGGTTTGCATAGAGACAGAATTCATGGTGCAATACTTCTGACTGTGCAGTAAACTATGTTATAGCAGTGTAATTCTGCAGGAGTTTAATACTTTTGCTGGAAATAAATGTTCTTCATTATTTAAAAATAATGGCATTCAGAGATAATAAGGGTTTCATTCAAAATAGAATTTGACACAATCTGTCTGGGGTTTTTTTTCTTGTATTTTTCAGTGTTATTAGCATCCTCAGTAAGAATGCAAACAATTAAAATGTATATTACCTTAGCACAGCTTCAGTATCATTCATTGACACTGATTGACTTATGTCCCTTATATTACACTAAAGAAATGGAGTGCTTGGAGAATCTAGATCAGAGGAGGAAATTGTTTGCTAAGTTTTTGTGTAATGTTTGTTCCGTGTAGAAATACATTCTGTACATGTGTACCTTGCTTAAAAAGAAATTGATGGGGATTATAGCCAATGGTAAAGCCAGATTGCAGCCTGATAGGTGTATCAGCCAAAATAAATAATCAGTAAGAATTTCAAGTCTGCCCTTTCTCTCATTACTTGGAATATTTAAAAAGATGTACAAAATAGCTGTGAAGTTCCCTTCTTAAATGTCAAAAGTCCACCAACTTCATGAAGACTGCTTTATTTAACTGAGAAGTTTTTATGGTTTAATTTATTGCATTGAAACAGCTCTTAAGAACTAAGAAAAATACTTCTAACATAATTTAATTGCATTACTTTGTGGCATTCAAATACTTGAGGTTGAAGTGAGTCGTCAAGTTAATGTCATGACAAGCTCTTGCCTTAGTGGACTCCAATACTGTAATTGGGGTTTGGCCTGGTTTTGCAATTGGCTGGAAGGCTAATGTATATAACTGCTACTTCAGGAGAGGATCAGAGTTACAATGCTGTATTCTGTATAGTATATTCCTTTCCCATCTGAGGTTTTTTAAGGCTTTCTGTAGGGAGAGAGAAAAAAAAAGCAGAACAGCAATGCTAGCTGTATGCTCTGTCGTCTGCTTAATCCTTATCCCCTTCACATTGTCAATACTCATCTAATTCCACTTTAACAACAGTAATTGGCTGATGGAGTAGCAGATATAGATTTATTTTCCTGATGACTCCTTGACTTTTTTCCTCTGGTAATACTAATAGAATTCCAAATCCTTACTGGTGTGATCATGTCATGAGTAGGTCAACAGTCATGTCAAGGTCCTATTGGAAACTTCATAGCCAACATCTTAATTTAGACTTAGCTATCTTTTTCTCTTGTATGTGCAATTGTAAGCAATTCTTTCAAGTATCACACTCATTCCATTATAACACAATTCCTTTGATGCAAAGGGAGGCAGTTCTGCATGTGAATTGTTTACTGAATGGTACTGGGTCACACAAGCTCAGTAAGCCTCTTCCAGGTGTGGTGCATTATCTGAATTATGTGGGAAGCTTGAAGGAAACAAAATATTGCTTGTTTGTTTTCAAAGATATTTCAGTCCTTCAGTTAATGAGAATTGAAATGAATATTGTGGCTTTCTAATATTTAAGGAAAACATGTCAGAAAATTTGAAATGCCAGGTCTCCAGGGTAGCTGAGTTGATCATGTCGTTTCCAGCAATGGAAGGCAAAGGCTTGCTTCGTTTCTTGCTTTCTTCAATTCTCTCCTAGCTCTTAACCTACCTGCTCTAGGCCATATGGTTCCTGGCCTACATTTTGTCAGAGGTCTGGATTATAACTGATTTTTTAATTGCTTCCATCCACCAAAGCAGGGGGAAAAAACCACAGATGTTTTGTTTTGAGGTTGACTTTGTCATCATCTTAGTGAGCTGGGAGTGTTCTGGAGAAGAGGAGAAACATCACCTCTGACACGTGAATGTGAAGCTGGCAGCAAGATGGAAAGGGGGTATGCAGGACAGCCCCTTTTGGCAGTTATGAGTTATTTAGGACAAACTATTTCCTGGCGGGATTTTACCTTTAGTTTTTGATTAAGTTAAAGTTGAGAAATAAGACTATCAAGTTGTTTGGAAACCTGTCTAGATTTGATGGACTAATGACCCTCTTTTGTATCACCATCCAGCTTTACTTTGTCTTTCCTATTATCTGAAGCTTCATATTGATTTTTGGCACCAGTGTGTATCTGCAAATGGGAAGTCTGCTGTATTGCCTTTCCTGGCCTGGAAGTAATATTGCAGAAGTTTGAGGGATTGACTTGAGTAAGAACAGAGTAGAGTGCATATACTCAAGCTGTCAGAAAAACCCGTAACAACTGATTAAACACCTTTTGTCTCTTAAAGCATATCAGACTTAATTGAGTGGTTAAGAACCAGTTTTGGCAGAGACTTAATCTCACTTAGTCTTTTGGCTAACTGAATAGTACTCAATACTGAAAGGGTGCATGCAGTCTCTTGATAGAGATTTATGCACTTGACCAAGTGCTTAAATTTTACAGGGAAACATTTAAATTCAAGTGCTTTGGTAGTCCTACATCAGAAGCAATGCCTATCTTGGGAATTACCACTATTAAATCAGCAAGCAGTATTAACCAGAGTCTATAGCCTGGCTTGACTGCCTTATCAAAGCTGCTTTTTTTTATCCTGTGTCCAAAACCTTCATTCTGTAAAGGTGTTGACCAATTATAGGGAGCTTAGCCATTAACGGTGTCTCTGTCCGGTGTGTTAGCTTGGCCTCTTAATGTTTCTGTATGAGTGATAGGTGGAAAGCTGAAAGGGGCAGAGATGAGAAGAAAACCCCCAAACAGAGCATTTCCTGTTTGGCAGGGAAGTTCTCTTTGGTATAAGGCTTCTTGTTGCCAAGCTGTGCAGGTGCTTGACTTCCACTTTAAAGTAAGGGAAGGTCCCAAAATTATTACACTTCCTAAGAACCTGGTCTAATATATGAAATGTGCTTATGGAAACATGCCTTTAGTCTAAAAGAACCAGCAGATTACCTTGCTGTAGATTAAAATGCATATTATGTTTTGAATTCTTGATTATATTGATTTGCTGGTTTTGGAAAAAAAACCCAGAAATCATAAAAATAGTAATCTACACTTAACTGCATATTTTTTTAAGTTTTCCCCTGATCTGTAACTGAGGAAAAAACCCAGTAGTTTAGGATGTTAATCTGTAGTTTTAGAAACATGAAGTGCCTCAGTATCTAAATTCATAATAAGAGTTGCACTGTTACACTAAATTCTTGTCTTGAAATGTTTCCATTTCATAATGTTGTATGTGTAATAACATATATTCTTAATTTATGAGCAAGTGGAACTTCAAAATTCTTTTGAAATATTGACAAGTGCCACATCCTTGCTCCATTTTCTTTTTAATATACATTCAGCAACCTTATTAAATTCATTTCATCCAGCCACTTGTCAGATGGACAAGAGAATGTAACTTCAATAAAGTGACCAATCATGTCTGTAATGCGTATCATTTATTTGTATTTCCTCATTGTAAATAAGTCAAGAAATTAATTTTTTTCAAAGTTAAGCTTTGTTCTCCCTTAAAATGACCATCTTTCTGTCAGTATATTCTATGAAACTACTTAATAGGCATGAGGTTCTCTAAAAATTTCTTATGAAATATAGTTTCAAATTAATAATGCCAGTAGTGTAAACCAATTGCAAACTTGCACTGTAATAATTCATCTAAAATTATTTATAATGTCATTCTTAAGGAAAATGTTTTCTTGGATTCTTTTCCTTAATATATATTAGGTTTTCTTGTGGTTAAGCTTGTTGGCATTTAGATCTTATTTCCATCCTTTCTTGTTCAAGGTAGAATAGGTTAAGTCAGCAGCATTGGATTCATTTCACGAAAGAATTTGAAACATTCTTCTATTGTAATCTCCTCCTGCCAGCACCCTGAAGATTCACAATCCATTCAGTATCCTAAGGAAAAGTTAAATAGAACAGCCAAACTGACTTAAAACAGCTTGCGGTCCCTAAAGGAGGGGAGGATAAGAAGATGCACATCCTTGGTTAATCCTGTTCTTTTCCACCTAGAGAAGTAGTTGAGCATTTCACTGATATTTCTCAACTTGAATTTGTCCACTTGCTTGCACCATCCTATCCCTCTTCTCAGCATTTGGGTGGGTTGAATCAACTCACTAAAAGAAAGAATTGAAAATTACAAAGCAAAGCTAGACCTAGCATAGTCTAGAAAAGATAGGAAAAACATTGGCAGATGTAATATTTACTCTTTTAATTGAAGTTTATCAGTCATTTCTAACATGTTTACAACTTGGGATTTTTGTTCCTTGTGGACTTAAGTTTCACATACTTTTACTTGTTTTCTGTTATTCTCACAAAGTAATAGGTACTTTCCAAATGTAAAAAAACCCTGTTCCTGCCACAAGGAGATAAAAACATACATGCAAAGGAGATTGAGGGAAATAGTATAGCAGGATATGTGACTGTTGGCTGGTAAATAAGAATAAGCTGTTCTGTTGGGGTTTTTAATTAACTTGTCAGTATAAATCAGCTGGATTTCCCATGGGCAGCATGGCAGATGAGGGTCTTCCAGAGGGAATTAACTGGAGGAAGGGTGAAAGCTGTACAGATGAGTTTGTGAAAAATGTTCTGTGCACAAGAGACAGAAAGAAGTCAGAGAACTGCTAATGCTATAAGCATTAAAAAAAAAAAAAGTTTAAAAAATTGTAGAATCTGGTTTCTCTAACAAAGGAGGAGGAGATGGCATGAAATAAAATGGATAAAAATGTCTGAGGGGCGTGAAAAATGATGGAAGGCTTGAATTAGATTTCTTGATACTGGTGGTAGAATTCAGCTAGTAGTGCAGTCTTTGAATGTGAAACCTGAACTACTGTCTGAGATGAGAACAGCAGGCAAGGAAGGAAGACTGGACCATTGGTATCACTGCTGGTCACAGGTCTGTAGGGTTATTAAAAGCTTTCTAAAACTGGAAGGAGAAGCAGGTGATTTGGGGTTCGTTTTGTTCCTTTCAACTGCATTAGTGTTGAACTGGCACTGAGACGTCACAGTGAGGTTTCAGGAAAGGAGTTGGCATCTGCGTTAGAGGAAAGTGAACAGCTGCAAGATGAGCGCACTTGAGAACCATCAACACGGATGCTCTGCTGCAGAACCTCAGCTTCCTCTGTTTTTCAGGTTGCAGAGCTGAACATCCTCCAGCATGCAGGCCTAGCGTGATGTAAACCCAGCAGATACTTGGAGTACTTCTCCATTTTTTTTACACTGCAGTAGAAAGTAGCTGAAGCACTGTTTGGAGAGAATTTTTAGTATATCATTGAAATTACCTCCCATTTCAATCAGGCAGAGCACAGGACCAGTCATGGGAAGACAGTGTTCCTCCAAGGACAATGGATGTTTAGAACTCTCTGTCACAGGGGATTGTTTTATGATGTGCACAGCCATGCTTTATTAACTGCATTGGAGATGGTGTCCAATAGGAGTGGAGGATCTTGTTCTGGGGAAGTTGTTTCATAGGGTCTAACTCTTAAAAATTCAACTCTGGAACCTCAACTCTTAAGCTCTTGGTAGGCAGTGGGATTCTAAGAGTGACCCACAGCACTGTATGTTTCAGCATTTTCCGTTCTGTGTCACCCAAACAAATTTGCCTCTGTTGGTAGGAGCTCTACATTTTCTATACGAGCAGATAGTAATGATATAAAATACAACCCTTGTGTGTTTAAAACAATGCTATTTGGTTTACATATTTAGATACCAGCATGACCAATTTCTCTTTGCATGTATTTTTCAGTTATTGCATTAAAAGAAACCTAAGTTTCTGTGAAGCAGAGTCTTACAATCAAGTGAGTTTAGGAGCTGCCTTATTTGCCTGCTTGAGCCTGAATTTGGTATTTCCTTCAGAAATCTCTTTATGTGCTTTTATACTGTCACAACATTATTCTGATTTCAGGTCTGATTTTTATGGTGGTATAATTAACAGACAGAGTATGTTGATAGAAAAATAGACATCTACCAGTTTTGACACTGAGAATTAATTATGAAATAAAAGACAGATTTGTGGTCAGGCTAGCATTAGCCTGGCAGTTCAAAATATAAGCAGTCACCTTGGAATCATGTAACAAAAAGTGACACCCTTTCTTTTACTATAGGCTAAATATATCTTGTGAACTTTAGTTAGATAAATCATCTGTGTGTCAGTTCTATTTGTTATTCTATTTAATTAATTCGGGAAATAGTTGTTGCTTTCCTTTGACAAGAAGAGAGTTCTTGTTTGTTAAATGCCTTAAAAAATGGTTATGCTTTTTGTAGTGGTTTAGATTATTATCAGAGAGGTTCATTCTTACAAGAAAAAGGTGACATTCACCATATCATCGGTAGCCCATTTTAAATGAAGTTTCAAAAGACTACCTATAATACTGTTTTTCAACCCCTTTAATTAGTTTTTGCATGGAATACTTTGCACAAAGTGCTGGCATAGTCTTTTACCCTTGTTCCCTGCAAGTGAACACAATTTGGGTGCATTTAATGCAACTTCCCTTCTTTTATGGCAACAAAGACTCCTCCAAATATCTCACGCTGGTTAATACAGGGAAAACATTGTGTTAGTGTGTTAATCTTGAGCACACAAAGAACCACTGGAGGGTAAGAGGAGGGCATCTGTTGGATAAGCTTTCAATATGATGGGAATGATAACAGACCTACGACTGGTGCAAAAACCAGCTAATCTTTTACAGTATGTGATTAAAACCAGTGCATATCTTCTCAAAATTTGTTTATTGATGCAGAGGGGAATAGTAGACAATGAAGGACCTTACTTTTGAGAAACCTGGCAGTTCCAAGCTGCCACAATTTGTACTGGCTGCAGTGACTATTTCATGTTTTTAGGCCTATATGTTCTGGGTGGGTTATTTTTGTGATGGATTGTCACTGTGATGGACGATCCTCTACTACCTCCTCTATGTGTTTGTCAGTACAATTGTAGTTGTAGTAGGTTTTAGGCTTTTATAGTAAGAATTCTTGGGAAGATCAAGAAGTTACAAATCACCTTTTTAGAGTTTTGCATAACTAATGAAAAATCTTCTTTTATTACAATGAAGGCATGGTTATGAGGAAGAAAATGAAGATGCTGAGAAATTGGCTTTGGAAATCTGTAATTAATTTCTTCATTTCCTTCTGAATAACAGGACAGACAGTCCTTTGTGCATTTTCTAGTTCCAGTGTAATTGACATTCTGCTGCAGATTGGACCTTTCTTTAAAAGACAGGGATTTTCAAAGATTTACAAAAGACTTCAAACTATTCAGTTGCTTTCAGAAAAGGGTTTAGCAAGTGTGTCCCTTACAAAGATGATTAGCAATTGAAGTACTTGCAAAATGGTATGTAATAGTATGTAAACACCTTCCTAGGCCCCAAAATATGGCAATTTTCAGACATTTATACTACCTTCTGCTTAGTTGGCAGGGAAGCCACCAGCAGGTGATTGTTGATTATTCTCCAGACTTACAGAAACCACATGTAGAGCTGACTGATTGCTGCCAGGAAGGGTGTTCTTGGGTTTTGTACATGAGTGTTTGGTACATGCACTGAGGAGCTCTTCAGAGCTTTATTCAAATGTCGTCTCTTTCTATAGGTTGGCAATAATTAAGATAAGTCTAGAAATTAAGTTAGTACACATCCAAGTTTGTGGGAAGTTAGTTCTGGCCCACAGTCCCTTCTTAAACGCCATTTAAGAACTTGCATGCATTAAAAAAAAATTCCTGTGTGTACATGTTTTCTGAACAGTATCCATTGATAGACACGACAACCTGGGTTGAAGTGTTTGGGTCTCAGTTTTGTCCACAGGCTTGTTATGTTTAATAACACTTCCACTTAGCAATGTGTAACATTTTAGTTACCAGTGCTGCTGAAGTTTCATTTGGACTTAACAGTTACATGTGTATTCATATATTTTTCATAAAACAAAGGAAATTGGTGCTTCTGGTGTCAACTATAGTAATGAAATGAACATGGAAAGGAATCAGGTCCTTGCTCATTAAATTCAAAAGCACCTGCTATATTATTATTTGGCTGTAAACCAGAAAAAGAATGTTTTAGTTAAAGCTGAGGGGAGGGGGAAAGTCACTTAATCAAATTTGTACAGCTTTCAGAAAGTTACTGGAACTAAAGTAGTTGGTGATGTAATGTATGAAGTCAAAGAGTGTTTTGCTATGCTGGAGAAAACTAATGGAAACATTCACTTGGGGTAAGACAAATGGTATTAAATGAGAAAACACACCATGAATTGCAAATGGAGCTGAGTTAATTTGTTGCTACAGTAGTGTTGCCCTACTGTTAAATGAAGGCTGTGTAATTATCTTGCTGGCAGAGATAATGTCAAAACCTCATTTCTCCTTACATGCCTCATTTTTACATGAGGGCTAATTGAGCTGCAAGGTGACAACTGATTATATATAGCTATCATCAGGTCCTCTTGCTCAATTTGCAAATAATGTTATCTTTTTTAAGTGATGATTTTTATCACATGTCAAATTAAGGCATTAAAAAAACTTTTTAAAGCTATTTTAGTAATTTGTAGCATTGCATTTCTGTCACCATTTTATTTATACTTTTCAGTATTAATTAATTCTTTCTCCAAGATTCTTGACATCCATTTACTTACTGTCCCTTTATTTAAAGCAGAGAGATGTGTGCTAGTCACCTTTCCATGCCTCTTGATCATCATGAATGAAAGGGCACTTCATAATCCCAAACAGATTAAGTTTTCTTAAACTTCTCTGCAGTGTTTTCTTGTTTATTGGAAATGCTGCTGAATAATTTTTGTTAGTAAATTTCAGGAGTAACAAATATCTTTTCTTTATGCCCAAAGAAGCCCAATGGTACTGTATCAAATAGCAGCACCATTACCTGTCTGACGCAAAGTCTCATCGTGGGTCAGGTTGGAAGAGAACACACTGGGTCGTCTGGTTCAACCTCCTTGCTTAAGCAGGATCATCCTGGAGCACACAGCACAGGATTGTGTCCAAATGGTTCTTGTATATCTCCAGTGAGGGAGACTCCACACCTCCTCAGGGCAATGTGTTTCAGTGCTCAGCCACCCACTGTAAAGAAGTTCTTCTTCATGTTCAGGTGGAACTTCCTGTGCATCAGTTTCTGCCCCTTGCCTCTCGTCCTGTTGCTTGGCGCCATCAGCAAGAGCCTGGCTCCCTCCTCTTGGCAACCCCCTTCAGATACTGACAGGCCCTGATGAAGTCCCCTCTCAGTGGTCTCTTCTTGAGGCTGAACAGGCCCACGTCCCTCAGCCTGTCTTTGTAAGACAGATGCTCCAGTCCCTTTATCCTCTTTGTAGCCCTGCACTGGACTCGCTCCAGGAGCACCATGTTTATCGTATACCACGGAGCCCAGAAATGGACACAGCACTCCAGATGTGCCTCACCAGGGCTGAGCCAAGGGGCAGGATCATCCCCCTCAACCTGCTGGCAATGCTCTTCCTGATGCACCCCAGGACACCATTGGCTTTCTTGGAGACGGGCCCTGCTGGCTCAGGGGCAACTTGTTGTCCACCAGGACCCCCAGCTCCTTCTCCTCAGAGCTGCTTTCCAGCAGGTCAGCCCCCAACCTGTGCTGGTGCCTGGGGTTATTCCTCTCCATGTTCTGGACTATAAGGATGATACGAGAGACAACGTCAAAAGCCTTGAGGTCAAGGTAGACAATATTCACTGCTCTCCTCTCATCCATCCGGGTAGTTTTCATTGCTGAAGACAATCAGATTGGTCAAGCTTCATGATGATCAAGGGGCCACTTCACTTTGTCAGTGCACAACTAAAGCCTAACATCATTTGCCTGATGTTTTTTCTCAGTCTGTTTAGTCGCTGCTTTACCTGTAGGTGCATTTTTTTTTCCAAGATTATAGAGCTTTTTGACCCGAGCTACATTCACAAGAACTAAAATAGAAACAGTTAATTAATTTTTGTCCTGGTTTTCAAAGACAGGTATTTGCTAAAGAAGGCAGAAGCCTCCTTTAGAATAGGAGAATGTAACCCCCTTCCCTCCGAATTGGCAAAGGTTTGGAATCAAGGGGCTTTCAGGCAATGGTATGAGAAAAGAGGAATAACAGTCCTTTA
>VYZT01006356.1:0-25641 GCA_013400735.1 Pomatostomus ruficeps | reverse complement strand
TATTTATATTTTATATATACGTATATATTATATAAATTTTCAATGTTCATACTGGTCTTCTGAAGAGAAACTTGTTAAATTAATCAAGTTGCTCTCAGACTGAGAAATTAGGGCTCATTCCCTTTTCACTGTATAAGGCAAGAACTCATGCATACATATATCCAAAATAAATGGGGAAGAGTATAAGACATTTTATTCTTGCAACCGAGATGGGAAAGTCTAGGAGAAATGGCCAAGAAACTATTGTCCATCCCTTGACAGTGGCACAAATGCCTACTATTAAAAAAAGACAAAATCTAAATACACACCCAAATCCCCAAAAGTACTCCAGTGGCTTGGAAGACTTCATTTACTTATATTGCAGTTCATTCTGTGTCTGGTATCAGTTTTATAAAAAAAAAAAATCCCTTATGGATAGCATAAAGGGATATTACCTGAATGAGATTCTAGTTTGAAGGAGTAAGATAAGAACACAATCAGGTATTTTTGGTAGCTCAGACAGGGAGAAGTGAAAATGGAGAACAAGGAGAAAAAATATAGTAAGATAGAAATCTAAGGGACAAAAGAACAAACAAAAAGGAGAAAAACTAATTAATTGCCCGTAACAGAAGCAATATAACAGGGAGAAAGGAGAATTCAACAAAAATGCACAATATTTGGAGTCCAGTGTTGTTCATTCACTTCCCAATAAGAATAGTTACAAGGAAGCAATGAGGAGATTCCTTTGAGTGTGAATTCAGTTTGGTAACTTAGCATCTCATTTAGATAAACCAGTATGAAGTGTGTGTTAACTTCCAGTTTCAGTGAAAGAGACAATCTTGAGTTAAAATCTCAGTCGGTTTCTCAGATTCTAAGAATTGTTTTTAACAGTATTGCCAGAATTCAAGACCAATATCTTCTTTTCCTTTAGTGTCTGAAAACTGCAAGTGTTGATGTGTACAAAAAGAAAAAAAACCTCTTTTGCCCAAGCCTACCAGTGTAAAAAATGTCCCATCTTTATTTATGGCCAGTGTTAGATGAAATTGACCATAAACTACTTATTGCTGTTGCCAAAAAAGGTCTGACAAACACTCCCACTGAGATAAGGGAGTGCTTTTTTTCTGCTACAAATATAGGATTTGCAAATTGAACGCAAACCTGGAAAGATTTGTGGCTGTAGGCTTACCCTCTAGAGCATTTCGGCAAAACAAAGCAGCTGAACTAAGTCCAGAACTAAATCTAATGCATGTCAGTCTGAGGAAACAGAAACGTGTACACATCATCCACCAACTGTCCAATCTCAGATAAAGAACAAATGTCAATTGTCAGAGCTATGGCTAAGAACGCAGAGAGTAATGAAGGCTGTGATCACAGTCCTATTATCCATCTGAAGGACAGCAGCTGACAGTAAATGAGGTTTTAGGGCACAAAATGGCAATTCCTGAAGAGATAAGGTCTATCTAAAGACCTACAGGAACAGAAGCTGTTTCTTCCACACTTCCTCTTTAAACTCTGTCTAAAAATGGTCACTACCAAACCTGCAATGATATAGGGACTCGTGGGGCCATAGGCTGCAACTGGACCATTATGTTTGATCCCAGCCAATTATTTCTATTCACCTTTAATTTAGACATTTCATTTTCATGCCAGTCATACTTTTCCACTTACCTTATACACTGAGTTCTGTTGGGTTAATTTTTTTTAGAGGCGGTAATGTCAAGCCTGATATCTTCCTTTGTCAACCCTAACCTCTTGCATCAGGAAGTTCTGTGAATAACCATTCCCTATGTAGCACCGTATCAGCTTTCAACATGCTCCTTTTTTCTGTAGTGAAGAAAAATAGTCCACTCAATTCATCTCACACCTCTGACCACCTCTGCTGCTCTTATCTGGTCTTTTTTATTCTATTAGCTCCTTTTCAAGGTGGGATAACAAGAATGCCATACTGTGTTCGAGATGTGAGAAACATCATTATTTATACAGCTGTATACTGCTTTCAGTTCTGCTCGCTGCTCCTTTTCTAGTTGGAAGGAACCATGTGCTTTCCATGACTGTATTCGAGCACTGACCAGCTCTCATTCCTGCATGGTGACAATTCATTCAAATGCCACCACTCAGGATACAGAATTACTTTGCATTTACTCCTTTGCTTTGTGTGAAAGCTATTCATAAATTAAAATTTAAAAAAAGGAATGTAAACCAAACAAACAAGATAGAAGAAAAGAAAGTCTTCCTCCTCCCCTGTTGGCCACAAAGCTACGACACAGGTCTCAAAGAAATTGAGTGTTAGAGCTATTGCAAAATATAACTAAATACAACAAATACCACCGAAATGGTATTGTTACCTCCAGATCAAAGTTCCCTAAAGCAAAGTAGATTTCTATTTTGGGCAGAAACAATCCCTTCTCAAAACAAAAGCAGCTTTTAGATCATTAGTTGAACTTTTCCAACATAACCTTACCAAAAAATGGTATATCTGAATGAGTATTTTGTCATATAAAATCCATTTTCTGCAGAAAAGGCTGTTTCTGACAGTGGATGTTAGTTTGGTGAGGGCAGTGAGAACTGAGACCTTTAAAGTTCTCCTTATTTCAAGTAGGTTCATCCCTGAACAGTCTGCTGAAGTCTTTTAACATGGCATAAACATGTTTGTTTCATGGCTTGTTCACAGAGCTAGTAACTTAAATTATTTCCTATTAAGGGCCATGTATCTCAGTTGCATTTTAATATTCTGTTTTCCTACCATATATTTAGAAGGTACAATTTTTCATCATACTTGGATTTCCTTTTTTACTGTCTCTTCTTCCTAACAATAATCCAAACCTTTTTTTATAGGCAGGAAAATACAATGTGGTCCCCTCAGAATTTCAGTCTTCATACTTAGGGGTAAAAAGAAAAGATATGGGGCTTATTTTCAGACATCAAAAATAGAGTCATAGGTCATCTAAATTCTTAAGATTAAAGAAGGCTTGCAGAAAACATGAACTGAATGTCTGTTCATCAGAAAAAACAGTGGAGTCAGATGCCAGCTGTAGTGAATATTCTGATTTATAAGTTCTGTAGTCTTTGCTAGGTTCTGAGTAATTGCAATACCTTGGTTTAATCCCAAGGTGTAATATGAACATATCCACCCCGCTTAGTGCATCAGCTATACTGTCACAGCAGATCTCGTATCAGAGTATGAAACACATTGTGGATCCTGCAAGCAAGGTACAGTTATCTCTGCTGGGAATTTGTGGCTTCACACAAGCAACAGGAGAGATGAGTGGCATGCTCTCATCTCCTCAAAGAATAAGTCGCTTGCAAAATAAGCAAATTAAGAAAGGACCCAAGGACCCTTCAAAGGCACAATTTTAGTGCACCAGTTACAGGAAAATATAATTTCAGAGAAAGGTACAAAACAGCTGAAGGGTTTAGAGACACATAATAGCCCTGTAAATTTTCAAAATGAATAAAAAATGTTTTTCTGTACCTCCCACACAGTGTTTTGTTAATGGCTTGTTGAATCTCTTTAAATTCTACATTTTGCACAATTTAAATAGAATCCTCTAATGGAAAAGACAGACACCATCCAGGAACTACAGAAAAAAAGTAATTACTCTAAAAATCTGCACTAATAATCATATTGATAACTCTAAGTCAAACAGATGAGAAATTATCTTGCTATTGTAAGTAATTAAAAACCCATGAAGTTTTTTCATACCAAAGCTATAATTTTTTGTATAATTCCACATAGTTTTAAAACTTATATCTTCAGAACATATAATTTGGCCTTCACACTTGCCAAGTTTTTCCTGTGCCTTTACAAGTCTAATACATCCAAGGCTATGAGATGCTGAAAAATTAGTACAGCAACACTCTTTGTCTGCCACAGGCATCTCTAGTGAAATGATCAAAAATTTTTTTAAAAATTATATTGCTAAATAGCGCACATACATTGCGCTTAAATCATAACTGCAGCACTCAGTATACACGTGCCTCATCTTCTCTGTTGCCAGTTCTTTAGTCGGCCCCCACTAATTCTTTCCCAGTTACACCGATACAGCAAAAGATTTAGAAAGGAGGCGTTTATCAGATTTCACCACTGTTAGAGGAAGCATTCAGAAACAGTGTTAAAACAGTTCCTAAACATTCATACAAGTTAATAAACTCATTTACACCAAGCTAACTGCAGATCACAGCTTCAGAAACTGCTGTGTGCTAATGGTTGGCAGGTAAATGATTCCCTAATCTGATTTAGTCTGTTACTGTGCATTTATTCTCCAGGATATCAAATTACCTCAGGGACTACTAATCAATATACAGCTGCTAATCAAAGCACTTTCTCAACATCTGAGATATATGCGGTTCATACAGAAATATTTTGAATACTTGGAGATAAATAACCTTTCAATAATATAATAATAACGATCTTTAAGTACAACCTTCTATTATAGATGCACTCTAAAATTATTTAAGCAGTTTTGATAACATAGCATGCTCAAAATATTCTTTCACATTCAATGTTGACAAAATATGCACATTGTGATGCCATTTGGAAGTGAAACTTCTGGTGAATTTCATATTGTCTTTAGGTAGGTTTACATCCTTTTTATTATCACCATGATAAATACCAAGTTATAGTAAAATGCAACAGTATGTTATTTTCTTCTAAATGCTTACCTTATTTTCCAAAATTTTTATCGAGGAAAAAGCATTTCCTCGATAATCTCCACAAAGGACTCTGGGTAGATAAAGAGAGTACTTGTTGCATATACTTTAGATAAATACTATTCAAAATATGAAAGAATGAATGTGTTGGACAGAAATGGGTTATTGGAGACTTTGAGGCTACATTCTCAATTCAAATCCTCTCCTTCTCAACTTTATCAGATTCTTGAGTGCCATGGAGGCCCATTGTACTAGGAAGCATTAGACAAAACGAAGGCCTGTGCTCCAGAAGCATGGGCCATACACTGGAACTTTTTATGATAACAAGAGTATTTCAGGTCTGTTGACCCTTACAGGAGAACAAGTCTGAAATAAATCAATTACAGAAGAAATCCCCATCACATCCTGATTTCCTACAAATGAAATGTTTTAAAATACCACTAATAACACACTTTTCATTAGAGAAAAATAAAAAATATGTGAATAAAAAGAAAAAAAAACCACCACAACTGACAATTGTGGTATGGAAAAGAATACCTTCAAAATGCAGTTAAGACATGACTGAAAATCTGTATGAGAACTTTTATTTGCATTGAAACTTCAGAAGTTAGTTATGTTAGTCTCACATCATTGATTTGTGTAGCAGAGACAATAAACACTGTGGTACATTATATTTTACTTTTAAAGCTCTACATTGAGAGAAAAAAATTATTATTATCTCAAGGTCAACATTTCCTCAACATTTATATGACTACAATGAGGCTGTCAGTTTATGGTACAAGTGGATGAGCCACACTACTCTTCCCAGTAAAGTATTTGCTTTGCTCTTTTTGTAAGCTTATATTAAAAGTGTCAATAACACAATACAAAAGTAAGAAAAAAACAACAGAAGAAATAAAAAGCTTCACCATAGAATACTTGGAATTTCACTTGATAGCAAAACAATGCAGATGGAAGAATGAAACTGTAAACTGCACTCTCATTTTGGGCAAAATTATGATAGACAGAAAAAAAAAGATTGTTCAGCATTAGGTAATTTAAAACTGGGCTGTGTACAATGTTCCTCCTTATCTTGGCAGAGAAAGCTGTAATAAACATGCAATTACTAATACTAGTGAAATACATTTTTCTTCAAAAGATGGTCATATTATATTTGGTTACAAATATGTTAAAATTTTTCAGTCTCTTTCAGCAATTATATGATACACAGTATTAAGGATTCAATGCAAAGAAGCAATTGTTATTTAGAGAGAATTTTTTTTGTAGGTAGCAGACCATCATCCCTTTTGAAGGGCTGTAATAATAGTGAAGATGAAATTACAATTTTAAAAAATACCATGTAGTCACATTAAGTGTTTGCATGATTCCAAAAAGCACAACTATCTCACCTGGGATGCACGCCTCTTTTGGTTTTTTGGGGTTTTTTGTGTGATGCTTTGGTCCCTTAAATCAGTATCTGAAGCACTGCCCTTTTGTGTACTGTTAATCAGCCTCTTTGATCAGTGTAATGGGAATTCAGAGCATTAAATTTCCTTCAGGGATTCCACACTAGCATAAGTGAGTGCACAAATTGCCCAGTAGGGTCTTATCCATAAGATACTGCGCACCTGTAATTTCTATTCCCTTCACTGGAGCTGGGGCAGGTGTCCAGTAGTCCATTCAGAGCTTCAGTGTACTTATGAGATCCAGCTAATTTTTTGGCTGGCTGTACTTTAAAATAACAGGAGTCTCACAGCATACTGTTGAAACTGGATGCCAAAACTGAAACTATGATGTTCAGTTTTTGCAGTCCCAGTCTCAAATACTGTCCCAGACTCTCCGAGGAACAAGACGTTGCATCCAATTATCTTCATATTTCAGCACAGAATGGAAACCAAAATATCATCTTGGACACCTCCTGCACTTTGAGGACATGAATATGTTTCCCAGCTTCCAGGACAGTAAGAAACTAGTAGCAAATCAAACACATAAAACATAACCAAATGGACTGTGTTTGCTGCAACAGCATAGCTATAGCCTGTGGTCCAGACTCTAATCCTGGATAGATATAAAATACAAAACTGCAGAAAATTTTCATCAGTGAAAAATGAATACCTTGGGAAATGGAAGGCAACCAATTTCTTTCTCATTATGTGTTCATTTCTCAATTTGCAAGGGATAAGTTTTGTCTTCTTTGTAAAGCCTTGCTGGAAATAACAGGATTTGCACAGGTACAAATGAGGGCAAGATGTGTCCAATTATTTTAGGCTTTGAAATTAAAAAAGGAATTACTACTAGATTGCTGTGACCCTTCATTTTGCATAATTATCAGCCTATCATCCCTTTGTTTAAGAGAGTTTTTGTCCTTTCATTGCAAGCACTCATCATTGATTTGCAGTCAGATGACTAGAAATGCATCATTTTCATTCTAGAGGGGAACTCTGCACTCTCTCAACTTATGTACCACTTGGTAAAGACAAGGAGAATTAAAGATGTACATTGTCTTTAGCATGGTTTATCTTTCATTTTTCTAAGAGCAGTTACTTTTTTGTTTAGTTCAGGAGGATAATGAAGCCTCAGAAGGCGCAGGTCAGCTGTGATAAGAACCCTTTGCTCCTTGCACAGTCCTGGCTTTATGTAACGTCTCTGGTTTTATGGAATTGGCATTGTTTAATGGAAAAAAAAAAAGTTAGATGGAATAACCAGCAAAGGGGTCAACAGTGTTCAAAGAGCTGGTGTGTTTTAAGCACACATCTCCACTTTGAAAATGTTCCAAAAAAGTTCTGAAGCTTTCCAAAGCTACTTAGCTCTGATTAGAACAGAATTTTTTGGCAAGAATACCAAAACTCTGATGATATTTATGACAAGAGTCTTGTATAGTATCATAGATGCACAAACTGGCCTCAAATATTCAAAAAGGCAAACAGTACCATTGAAGATCTAATGAGCAAATGTAATACTAGTCTGAATTGCTTTTCTAGATCCTCCCTTAAGGAACATGACCACAAAACATTCTGCTATCATTTACTTCGTGGACTCCAGAAAGCGTGATACGCTACTTTCTCTCCGTGCTTCTGTGGCTGACAGAAGAGAGTGGAGTGCAGAGAGCTGTGAGCCCTTTGCACGCCCTTGGAGAGAAGAGGTTTGATAACAAACCTTCCTACAGGTTACGGCGACCCTTTGGAATACCCCCCCGGCCCCCCAGCATGCCTTGGACCTTTATGGTAATACCTTGTACCCAGCTGGCTAATTGGTTTCCACCCCGCCCCTACCTTTCCCCATAAAAGCCACTGCATTTGCACGGGAAGGACAGGAGCTCGTGTCCCTGGCCTCTGTTTTGCAGAGGCTGCCTGAACAATAAAAGCTTCCTCTGCGGAACAGCCAAGCGGGTCTCCCTGTCTCTCTCTGTCCCCGAGTCGGCCTGGGGGTGATTCGCAAAGAGCTGAAATCAAAGAGCTAAATCGCTAAGAGCTGACACCACTGCTCTTATGGAGACAAGCCATAGCCCCTGGAGGAGTCGCTGTCTGCAGGACACTCTTTAGGGCCACCGCGTGCTGGTGCTGACCAGCATCGGCCCCCCCCTCGGCAGTGGAGAAAGAAATGTCTTGAATGTTACTGTAAGACAGGAAAAGCTGAGTGAATTATTGTCACACAATAAATTGTACTTGCATCAAAATTGCTAGGGAAAAGGAAAAACTGTTATTTGGGTTGTCTTGCCTGTTCAGCCTACTCTCCTTGCCAATCCGACTCGCACCCTTAATATCCTCCTACAGCTTTTTTCTCATTTGGATATCTTGGGAAGCAATGCATCCCAAGGGGTTAGGACTAGATGATCTTTAGGGTCCCTTCCAACCCAAACCATTCTGTGATTCTATGATCTTCTTTGGTTTTCATTTTCCCTTTTTGCCAAAACTGTAGTTAATTATCAGTAGCTATCTATCATTGTACAGGAATAGCTATCATAGCAGAAGGAAGTTAAAAATAAAACAGGAGAGAGTGTAAAAGACAATCTCATCTAGAACAGTGTATGGATTTGTCTCTGTGAACTCCTGACTGTGTCCATTCCCAGGGAACAGCAATCCATTGAATCCTTCTGCATCTACTCCTTTTTATATAATAGATATTAAGAAGGCGGGGGGTGGGGAGGGAAAGCAGTAAACATTGGTCATGTTTTCTGAAAGCTAGCATGTACAGATTTGTCTGAGTTCTTATTCCAGGTGTTCCAACCCCAAAAATACCTGCAAAAACAGTGAAATAAAAGCACATACCTTATCCTTCTGTTTCACCTTCTTCCTTTCTTTTACGCCCATAAATTTTTTCTGTCGCATTTCACCACTTTCCAATACAAACATTATTTGTTATACCAGCCTGCCTTCATTCACCTGCTCAGTGCAGTGCAGCCAATTAAATGATGATTCCCAAGGAAAATAAAAGATGGGGTATCTGAAGATAACTGCACAGTCTACATCATGTGAATCTTCATCTTGTATCAGCTATAACCAAGGGACTTTTGTATTCTTTCTGTGCTTATTTCCTCAAGGTTATAGATTCCTTCAGTAAAGTTTGTATCTTCTGTGCCTTGAATTGGATGAACTGGATCGAGTATACTGAAAACACTCAAAAATAACATAATCTCTTTCAATTATTTTTGAAATTTACAAGTGCTTACTGTAGTTCCGAGTTCAGTTGACAATACAAAAAGCAAGTACTCGCCACTTTTTGTCAAAGGCAGGAAGATAAAATCTAGCAATGTCTTGAACAGTGATCAGAGGAATGCAAGTCTGAGACAATCTAATACATGGGTTTGTTTTTTGAAGAAAGAAACTTATTCTGAAACAGTACAAGAAGCATCATTAAAGAAATTAGTTGGACAGATAGGGTGACAATTCCTTCTCTTGTGCTTTGTACTGTTTAATTTGGTGCTTTAGAAATACTTGCCTGTAATAATATCTAGAGGAAGGATTAAAAAAAACTATTAGCCATTTAAGCTGTGGGGGTAAGGTCAACAATACATCAGGAGGTACAAAAAGAACTTCAGGAAAATTGACTTGTAGGAAGCCAAGAAAAGCTACCTTAAGGCTGCGAGCTCACGTTTGTAACGATTCCCTCCCCAACACTCTCACAGTGACATAAGTCTACAGGACTCACTTCAACAGCATTTGAACACTTTCAGGGTGTACCTGTGTCTGTCAGATGCTTACGCTCATGCTCTTCTTCCTGCATGTGTCAGGCTGCAGAAAATAATTCATCAACTTCCCAGAGGCAACGTCAGGACTGCACTTTACAGGACTACTGTCAAACATTTTCTTCAGCCAGTGCTGGTGGCTCTCCGAGCTGCTGACTCGCCTTGTGTTTTCCTATCCACCCTCTGTTTACAACCCCACTTCACCAACCAATGCCTCTTTGAGCAGGGTTAGAAGGAAAGAAGCAATAACATCATGGGGTGTGGTCATTACCTTCCCTGTTCACTTTCCTCATGGGATGAGAGGACTCCACACAGGAAATGCGCCACTAATATGCGTGTCATATTAAATCTATGCTATGGTTTAGTTGAGGAAAATCTTGCTTTAAAAAATGAAACAAAGCCAGTATTTGCTTTATTTATTTATTTATTTATTTATTTTCTATTCCCTTAAATTCTGCTCTTAAAACTAATTCAGACTTGCAATAAAAAAAAGTAAAGAATTTGTTACCTGCACTTCAGCTGAAACATTCAGAAACATTCATTCAGAAGGTGGACACCGGTGGTAAAGATGCTCACAGTTTGTGTTCAAATTATTCATTTAATCTTCCTTAAAACAGAAGAAAGAAGAAAAGCTGGACAAGTGTAGAGAAATAAAGCACCAGTAATGCCTCTCTTAATCATTCAGCCCAAAGGATTACATACTGTTCCATTAGAAGGGGCAATTCATGTCACTGGCCCTGGCAGAGCTGAGAAATTTGACACAAATTTCAAATCTCTCTTACTGAAGCTCCTGCAGATGAGCACTGTCATTTATACTGAATTACCTTTAATCTAGGCATTCCTTTTCTTAGAGCACTATCCAGAAATTTCTAGGGATATTACTAGAGAAATCAAAAACAAATTCAGAAGTAACAAGACAGGACAAAAGGATTTTATTTATTACATATATCTTTAACTAAATAAAGAGCTGTTGAACTTCATGCTGCTCAATGTCTGTTTGTTCTAGCAGACTCTCTTGTACCTACACAGTAAAACAAAGAGCTCAAATTTTCAGCAGGAGGTTTGTATGCACACAGTGCAAATGCACTGATTGACATAATAACTCCTAAGGAATGGTCTAATTTAATTGAAGTCTTGAAACAAAAAAAAAAAATCATTTGAGCTTTCTGGACAGCACTGCACCACCTTTAGAAATGCACACTCTGGGCTTGTTCTCTGCCCTATGACATCAAAGGCCTGGGCCTGATTCTCATTATAATCAGGCTAGAAGTTCCGGACCAGACACCAGCTAGCCTGGCTCACACTGAGCATTACTTTGAAGAAAGAAGTAACTGGGAAAAAACCCAGGCTCTTCCACAGGCAAGTCTTTCAACCTTAAATGCAGTAATTAGAAAGCATTTGTAGCAAATCAAATTGAGAACAGAAGCAAATACCCCAGATTCTGCTAACTTCCATCATACGAGCTGGTTTTTCAGCGGGCTCAGCCTAGTCCCTGGTCTCCAGACCAACCATGGATTTTTTTCTCCTGTATGGCTGCTTCCATAGTAGTATTTCCTAAGGGACTACAAAACTGTTTCATTTCATCTGAACACATCACAATCACTTTAGTACATCTCTATTTGGAGAACATGTTGCAGCTTAGCTCTCCTTTTTCTCTTGAACTCCTCACACAGCACTGCTGGAGACAGTGATAACTGCTGTTCTTCTTCTAGACAAAAAGAAAAACCCCACCCTCCCCTCCCAAAAAACCCCCCCACGTATGTAGTTTAATTACTATTTGAAGCAGAAAAAGTGAAAAGTTGTTTTTCCTGCATCTGATGATGGCTCTGTGTGTCTCACAATTTTACAGTAAGACAGACCCCATGTGCACTTCTAAAGATTACAACAGTTTAAACACAACAGGAAGCCTCACAGGGAAAAATAAATAAAATTACTAGCTACCATCAATGTGTGGTAATTTATAGTTCCAAACAGCAACTCTAACTACTGCTAGCGGCTTGTAAATTGGAATGGATTACTAAATTTCACATTTTCCTTGTGACATGTTGTTTTTTGAAGAGTGAGGGGAATCATAAGGGCAATATTTGTTACTATGAAATGCATTAAAAAACTGTGCATACTTTTTACCATGGACCAACATAACTGAGTGTACTAAATTACGCTACACAGTGATCTAATAAACAGTAGCATTACCTGAAATTGCCATAAGCTCATGCCTGAAAGCTCAAAGTTTTCAGTGGTTATTAAGAATGAACATACAAAACTGAGTGTCAGCGCTGATGCTGCACAAATGCAGACTTGTTGCTGTGAGCTGACCTTGGCTGGCTGTCTGGCGCCCACCCAGCCGCTCACTCGCCTCCCTTCCTCAACAGGACAGGGGGAGAAAATGAGATGTAAAAGCTTGTGGATCAAACCAAAGATAGGGAGATCCCTTACGAAAACAAACTAAACCTGGGGAAAGCTAGTTTATTGTTAGTTAAATGGATTTGGGTGGTCAGAAACAAAGAGAAGAAATGAAACACCTTCCCACCTTCTTGACATTTGCTTTCCCAGGCTCAATATCATTTCTTCACTCCCAGCTCTCTACCTGTTCTCCCCTGAGCAGTGCAGGGAGACAAGGAATGGGGTTTATGGTCAGTCCAATAATAAATCCTCTCTGCTGCTCCTTCAGGGCGCATCCATCTGCCTCATAGGGTCTCTCCCAGGGCTACAGTGCCACCCCTTTTGGGATCTCTCCTCCCCTCTATCCCTCCTTCCGCTCTCCCCTAGGGGCTGAAAAAGGAACAATTAACCTGCAGGCAGAATAGCAAATCCCACACACATCCACCCAGTTAATCAACATGAGTGAGCAGCTATGGACAAACTTTGGTCCCACTATTTACTGGTCTTACGCTGACTGAAAAAACTCTTTGCCTTTCTCATATGTAACTCCTAGTGGTATTATAGCTTCCAACCTGAAAAGTCTGTGAATTCATTATCCTTCAGATCAGAAACAGGATGGTCTAGCAAGCAGGCTGAAAAGAGTCGGCTGCTCTCACTGCAAGACTCCCAGTGGTGGCCTTGCAGCACAGCCCCCGGATCGTGTTTGTCAGCAGTCAGCGGCAGAGTAGCATCCACCCCAATCAACAGGCAGATGGGAGTCGTGCAGCAGGATCTGGAAAAGCACAAAAGACCTCAGGAATGTGAATAGATAATCCCATTGTTCTCTAAGAACAATTATATTAGCACGTGAATAAATGAAGTGACTTCATTGGCTCAGTAGATAGGAAATGCATGAAAGGGCAGGCACCCGAAGAAGTTACTGCCGATATGCCGTATCTGTGGAAGTCTCCCTCCTCTTGCAAGAAAGGAAGTCACATGATAATTTTGATGAGTGGAAATGCAATTGCGGTGGGTAGCTCATAACAGCACATCATCATCATCATCATCAAATCAGTTTGCATTTTAAAGAGCTTCTGCACAAGCTGCTATGAAATAAAAACACGGTCTAGTGTTAATAGCAAAACAGACTCTGTATGGAAAAGAAGATAGTAAAGTTTTTGCCAATAACACAGCACATTAGTCAAGAATATTTATCTAGCTCCAAATATTTCAGACTCTTTAAATTTAAACTGATAATTATTTCAAGAAATTAGGCCTGTTTCTCATACTATTTTGCTATTAATTTGTTATTTTCTCCCAAAGCAGCAACAAATGTCATGTTCTGCGCAAATAAAATGTTTTAAATTGCTCTCCTTCAGATCAAATCTCCAGATTTTCATTTTGGCTGTGCCTAATGGAATATATATAGAAAAACTTGGAACCGTGTTTTCAATCTACGAACAAATTCTGGTCAGGACTAATCAGAATTCAGATATCATTCCTACAAATTATGACTTCTTGATCCAGACCCCATAGGAGTCCTGAATTTTGATTTTCACGTTCTGCAGGCAGGTGTTTAAATATATGTTTCCATCTGTGTCTGGAAGTGCTCTGGCCTTGAATACCTGGCAAAATTTGTTATCCATCTCATGCTTTTATCCTTTATCAGACTGAAGAAATTTTATGTTCCTATTCGTAGATGTTGTGAAGGAAGACTCAATCTCAAATCATGCCTTCTGGATCAGACTTCTGCAGATAACCTAGTAATTGCCATCACTTTAAAAAAACCCCCAAAACAGGCGGGTGAAAACTCTAGGGAAAAGTTATTTTACATAAAAAGCCTGTGATTAGAACATTTCTTTGGGAGAAGTAGGACCTGAAATAAATTTCTTTCTCTGCTTGCAAAGACACATACTTCTTTCAAGGTTCATTAGCCTGGCTGCACTATCTGGTGGCGATACATGTTAATGGCACACCATACATCCTCTTGAGGATTTTCTTACAAACAGAAGAGAATTCAGAGCATCTTGTGCTAGAGATAGTACAAGAAAGAGCTTGACAAAGTAGCCTATTGATTAGAATGGTCATCTGGAAAGGAAGGTTTGTGGCTGAAATTTCTGCTCCAAAGAACAGTCATTTAATCAATGACTGTGTCAAGTAACAGGGAAGATATGGATAGGACTGGAATGGGGTTTCCCCTCTTTTTCCTTACAGATCTTGCTGGAACCAGAACTCTGAACTTTTTACTGTTAATCAAGTCAAACTAAATTTGTATCCATTGGATCAATTCTCTACTTGACTAAAAGATTTAAACATTGGGATTCAAGGTTGTCTGGCCTTCCTATCTACATATCTTTAGAGATGGCTGCCAAGAGTACTACAGTATTTACATAAATGGCATTTATATGGCAAATATACCTAACATACACTTCCATGTCCTAAACGCATGTAAAATAAATCAAGTGTTTTGAATGACTGAAGACCTTCTCAGATTTGTAATGTTCTAAGACCTATGAAATCTCCTAATTGCCAAGGAAACAAAAATATTTATTCTATTGTTGTTTATTTCTAGGATAATCGGGAGAATTTCAGAAGAAATCCTAGCTTTAGCTGAACATATGGTCCAGTTATACAGTTTATACTGTAATGAAACACAAATAGAAATGCTTGTGTGACACTTTTAAGAACAAACTGGCTTGAAAATTTTGAGCGCAGCATTATATTGATTGAATGACACAATGAGTTCTAACATCCCTCCGCATTGCCAAGGGATAATTATGATTATTATGAGGAGCATGCTTTGACTGAGAAGTGAAGTAAGTCTCTATTTTCTATAGCTCTGAAAGACTACTTCCCTCTAGAGGCCGCATTCGGAAGCACAAAACAGTTTTATATGACTATTTTCATTTCACCTTTAAAAAAATTAATATGAATTATACCTTTCACTATCCAATATAATTAAGAGGCAACAACATCCCAAGAAGTCAGAAGCACTCCAAGTACAATAATTTATACAGCCAGGTACATCCATTTTAAAGTCACTGGAACAAATCCTTAAACAACTAGATGAAGAGAAAACCCACTTTACCAAACTTTCAGAACTCCACAGATCATTATCCATTATTGCAAGAATATAAAAAAGTAACTTGTGAGAGCTGAAATCATGCATGTATTATTTCCAAATTATAGACTGTCAATTCCATTCCTTCCAGGAAAAAAAAAAAAAAAAAAAGAGAAGAAAAGAATAAGACAAAAACTGTGTTAGTCTTATGAATTCAGGTTTTCTCAAATGATTTTCACTGAATAAGCAGAACTGTTAAATATTTTAATCTGAACACTTAAAAAGTGAGTCCCTACTTATAGTTTAACATACAGCATATTTCACACACATCTTTATCCATTTTCTCACAGGTTGTTCTAGAAAGCACACACTTATGTTACCAATAGGAAGTGCTAACTGACTGCTTTCTCAAATTACTCTTAAACAGAGAAGGTTTTGATAGAATATCCACAAATTTCAAAAGCAAACCAAAAGTCAAAGATCGTACAGGAGTAGGGAACACAGGGTGCAGTTTCTGGTCTTTGACTTTTGTACATACCTCAGAAAGCAGGGTGGAAACCCTTTGATCTGCTACACACATCTCTTGTCACTTGTGTACATGGAGCAACCCTTTGAGAAGTTTAGTGTCCACAGCTGGGGCAATCTCTGGAGGAATAGACACTGTTTTGTCATCTTGCCTCTCTTTTCTGGTTCAGAGCCATTTTGTCAAATATGCAGCTGTGGGTTTATTCCTATTTTTGTAGGGTGACTGCCAGGGACCTAGGTTTTCCTTCCAATTCTTCCTCAAGCTTTGTTTCCCAGTTCTTTCTGCACAGTCTTTTCCCAAAACCACATCCTTCCGTAAGATATTGAGCCTAATGTTTCCCTCACCCTGTGCTTCTTACCTTTGTGAATTCCAGTCAGCTTCTGTCTTCCACTCTATATTCCCTGAATACCAAGTTGTCCCACTGAATTTGATTGTGATTTGGCCATGTGTCTTCTCTGCCAGCCATCAGATCTTTGCTGGAGGCAAGAGGGTATCCAGATGATGCCCTTGATGGAGCCAACAGTGTTTAAGCCTACAATTTAAACAAAGCACAAGCACTGCCTTTTAATTTGAGAGTCTTTTTTGCATTTAGATTGCTCACATGAGCTCCCTGGAGCACCTGCTCCCAAGTCTATGAAATCTCCTGCCAAATGCTTTCCCCAATGCCCAGTCCTCTTTCTTTAAACTCTCCCTTGCACATTACCAAAGTCCTTTCCCTTTCTGCAAATATATGCTGTTTAGTTTCAACTTTTCTAAATATCCCAGAGGAAAAGATTCATATAGGATAAAGAGAGGCAACAGTTTCTGAACAGTCAGTTTCTCCCTAAGGATTAAGCTAGAAATTAGAGATGATTAGTTAAACCCTCTCATTGCTTAAAATTACCTCCCCTTCTGTCAGACATTCATGCATGAAAGTAGGAAACACAAATTTATTTAAACAGAATGATTCCCCATAATTAATTTTGTTTATAGAAATTTCCCTTCAGTTTCCTCAGCAAAAAAGCAAGGCTTCTCAAGGTGGATCCAGGCAATTTGTATTGATTCAAGACCTCTCTTCTAAAACATTTATTTTCTTTATGACCATCTTTCAGCTCAGTGTTTGTTCTAAAGAGTCCTTTGACAAAAATTCCTCCTCAAGCTTAGCACCTTGCACACCTATCTACACTTTCTTACCACTTTGCAGTCTAGACTCCCAGGTCTCATCTGTGTTTTTGTCTGGTGACTTTCCTTATTCCTTTTCTCTTTCATCTGAAAGACAAGAAAACTCACCTCCCTACTCCCAGTGATCTCCTTACATGATTTATTGCTGATCAAAGTGTTTTCATTAAAACCAAGCACAGTAACACTGCCTAGTCTAAAATATGTATGGAAAGGCCAGGAACATATGCTGGCAAAAGCATTTTAACAGTCATTTGAATAGCATCACTATACAAAGTTTGCAGTAAAAGCAAACTGTACAAACATAAATTATATAGAAAACCATGTCAAATCACAGTGCTGGTCTACTCTACTTCCACCTGCATGGGAAATTCTGTTCTGTTTTGAAATCCTGGCCTGAGGTCTCACAGGATGAGGCTAGAATATCCCCAGCAAGTGGTAGGAGAAGGAGCATGCTCAGTGGTGGCAATACAAAAAAAAAAAAAAAACAAAATAGAATTTCTGAATCTACTAAGCAAAGTTTTTCAGCAAACTATAATTCAGCAGTACCTAAGCAAACTATGACAGGAACAAATGAACACCTTGATAAGCATGCAAAATTTGATTCTGAAATGTATGTATGTATTAAAGTTTTCCAGTGAAGTAGGTGTGAAAGCTCATCATGGATATGATGAGTTATGCTAATATTACTGTCAAAAACAAACCAAAAGCCCAACAATGGAACTGTTCAGACAGTGAAAAAAACTCACAACCTCATAGTTATGGTTTGATAAAATCATAGTGTTAAAAGTTTGCGCTTCTTTCATGGGCAACTGCAGACTTCACCACCTGTGTCATCTGCAATAATCTTGCTTTAGACTGACACATCTCTGAATGTGCATCCACGACCCAGATCAATTATAGCTCGCTAGAGCCTGATATATAAACCTGCTGACTGAAACGTGGCCACTTCATCTGGCAACACTTGAAACATTTAGTTAATAAGCAGCATGAAGCATACCTACAATTTATGCAATTCTCTCCAGGCCCCACGATGCATTCCCATGGAATTCGAGCTGGGCAACGTGTGTTGCATTGTACTGAGTCCTGGGTGAGGGAGCTGGGCCTCTTTACACTGAGTAACCTGAAAAGCAGTGGTGACAAAACATATTCTGAATAAAAATCAGCACTTACTAGCTAAACCACAAACAATTTAGCCTTCAAGCAACGCCTAGTATCATTTTCCCCCTCTCTCTCCTGCCTTTCCTACAATGTATGCTGTAAGGATTCTCTTTATTTAACTTACTAGATAAGTTGCTAATTAGAAGCTGCTCTTCAGCCAACCAAGAAGAGACTGAAATAACTTTTCCAGTTAGTTACTTACACTTAGGTGAGTCACGGAGAAAAGCATACATTCATTTTCAACTGCTTCCTTTAGGTTTTCAGAGCTATGTTAATTCAGTTCTCAGAAAAAGAAAATGAGGCATACACGGAACATTACTCATTGTTTTGTTCCTCTTAGGGGTCATCTTTGGCATCAAGGACACTAGGAAGGACAAGGTAGTCTCGATATGGCACTATTGTTTCATGGGCCATGGCACTATAAAAGCAGTAGTGTCTTCTAATTGATCGCTGGTTGTACATCTTCCCAATTGCATTGTTGAAAACAGAATTGATGACAGCAGGGATGATTTAAGTTAGCTTTTACCACAGCTTACAGAGAAAAGGTTGACAAGAAATTATTTGAGGTGTAGAAGGCTGAACTCAATCAGACAGTTTCATTTTCTTGCTATTTGCTTTGACAGCTGTAGTTCAGATTTCTGGTTTTTGTTGCTCATTACATTTATTTGTCCTTCTAAGTTTGCTGTCATTAATACGTTTATGATCCACAAATACTAACTTGGCTAATGGTATTTTTTCCATATATAAAAAAGCATTTTTTTTTCCCAACCAAACATCCAGACAGACTTTCATCTCACTTCTGTAGAAAGGTACATGTGGAAATGGATGTTACTTTTGTGAGGAGGATTAGGCTCTGCATCTACCATGGTATATCTGAAATAAAAACAAACTCTGCTCTTCCTGGAGGTCCAGTAGCCTGACTACTGAAGATGCAAGTAGTGAGGAATATTTTTGTTTGGTTGGTTTTGTTTTTGTGTTTTGTTATGGGGTGTGCTTTTTTTAAACATTAACTGTGCTTACACACAGCAAGGTAGTTGAAATTCCTTGACTCTGTCCCTGAATGAGCCCTGACACAGGAAAATGAAATTCATCTGTATGACCTTTCACAGGAAACGGTGACACACAGTAGCTGGTGTCCCAGTCTGAATGATTGGTGATCAGAAATACAGGATATGAAGATAAGTGAACCTGTCCTGTGAGTGAACATGAGCACAAAGACTACGACTGCCAGCTTGCTCTGAACTGAAGTCAAAGGTACAGCTCAGCCACACAAGCAGCACTAAAGCAGCAGAAATCCCCTGGGTGGACGTTTTCTGGGTCCTCTCTGGGATGCTCCACTCAATAGGTCTTTCTTGTGCTTTCACAAGTAATTTTTAAGCTCTCAACTGTCACTTCTCCCCCCACTGGTTGGTTTTCCCATAAAATCAACTGTTTGTCCTTGATTTCTTTTTCTTCTAGCTCATTCCTGTTCTAGGAGACCTTTAAAGGCTGGACAAACATATAGCCCACATAGTAAAATGACGAGAGGTCCAAGTCTGCGGGACCTGAACCTTCCAAGAATTGTTTTGGTTTTAGTTACTTTTTAAAAGGCACAGGGATTTCAGTGTACTACCTCTTGTTTTTCTTGGTCTCAGTTCTCTTGTACTGGTTTGTCACTTAAACATTTTATGCAGTAGTTTAGATGCAATTTAAAGGTAAAATTCCACCCGGTCCAGAGCAACCTAATTTGTAAAAAAACCCCAAATAGCTGTGATGAAGAAATGCATGAATTTCAAGTACAATGTCTCAGATTTGAACACAGTATTTGGTCTTCCTCTCTTGCTTACTGTCTTTCACTTCAATGTAAAAAAAAAAAAAATGGACATTCACAACACAGAAAGGAATGGCAAAGAAATGAATTGAATATTGTGATTTTAATTCCATTTAAGTAAATTGCTATATGTTTGACCTTTCTTTNTTTAATTCCATTTAAGTAAATTGCTATATATTTGACCTTTCTTTTATTCATGGAATAGCAATTAACTTTAAATTCTTCAATTATTTTAACAACTTAAAATGGTTCAATTTTCCAGATTTAATAAAATATTTTCTTCTAAGAAAACACCATGGGATGACCTAATGCTGTAATTACATATAAAACAAGTATAATACAAAATACTGCTAGAGTTTTACTAATTCAGTTATGAAAGGAATGAGAGATGCATTGAAAGCTACTTTAAAAATTCATTGCAGTCTTTCAATCTGTTATAATTTTGGCATCCTCTCTGAGTGAAAATAACTCACCTTCATTATTTGAGACCAAGATACGACTTCAGCTTGTTTTGGAGCTTTTGTTGAAACCTGAAGTTGGACCCAAGATCCCTAAGAGAATAATGGATGTTTAAAAAATTTCAGTCATAATAAGGAGAGAGAGCACCTTGTTTTAAACCTCTACAGGATATTGTGGGTTTGTAGGTCTAATAGCAACCCTATAGCTTACTTTGGGAAGGCTGGAAATGAAGAAATAAGAGGGAGAGAGCCACATGTAATAGCCAAGACAAATAGTGCATGTGTACAGTGCCAGGGAAACAGCTGAGCACTGGCTAAGAGACAGAGCAACACTTCTGTGTAGATGCAGAAGGCTGTTTTCCTCTCTAAGCAAAATCACCAGAGGGGAAACAAATAATTTCAAACAGGACTTGAGGCATAAGTTATGTAGTTATACCACCTTGTTAAAAAGTTGGTGAAGAGATCTAGACAGATCCTAATCTCCTTCTTAAAAGGAGGTGTCACGGATCTCGGTGGAGATCTCCACCTCTGACACAAAAGACCACAGGCTTTTGCTTATGAGAAAGTCTGATGACAAGAGTTAATTGCTTTGGCCTACAGGGAGCACAATATTAGCTTGAACAATAGATAATAGGGTATATGTCCTCAAATGAACAGATATGAACACCTCTGTAGTGTTTTTTCCCAGTTCATAAACACAGTATCACTCAGCTTGAATTTCAGTAGGTATCCTTCATCCAAGCTGTCACCTCCATTACGCACAGGGTAAAACTCCAAGCTGTGTAATGCAGACACCACAGCCATCTCTCTTCATTACCCTTTCTAAAAGCACCTCATAGGCACTGGCCAGGAGAAGATCCATCAGGATCGTATCTAAGAGTTTCCTTGGAACAAAACAGCAGTCACTGGGCATGACCCTGACAAGATTGCTGTAATATTAGTTATCCTGCCTAGTCTAATTAAATGCCAAAATATGGTCATAGTTATTAAGAGAAATATGGCAGATTTTCCTCAATTACGTTAACAAAATAACACACAACGTGAAGTCTTCAACAGCCTTAGTCTCTAGCCTTTCCAGCTTTGAATGTAGAAATATTATCTTCTCTAGTGAGTTGATGTGGAAGCAAGAACTATCCCAATTCTCCAGAAACACAGCCCCAGCAAACCTAGCTCTCTCCTATCAAAAGCAAGTCTGGATTTAACTGAAAGCATCTTCACTGTCCATTTGGCTTCTTTCTCCTGTTACTAGCAGGTGTGAAACACTAGACAATTACAACATTTTAAAGCCAGTTTACAGAGCTATAAATGGCTACCCCATGTACAAAAGTCATTAATTTTGAACATCCAAGGTGATGTTGTCTGGGCTTGAACAGAAACAATTCTTTTCCCATGCAATTCAAAGTTAAAGAGGAAAAAAAAAAGCAATCCCTAAAATACCTGCTGTTTCAGATATGTAATCTGCTTGCATTTTAAAATAAATAATTTGCTTTTTGAAAATTTTAAAAAAAGTCCTGTAGACTATTAAAAGCCATCTGCAAAATTCCTTGACTCCAGATGCTATTAACATAAGCAAACAAATTTAAGAGGTTCATCTTTGCATAAAGGATGCGCACTGCATGGCTCTCCATAACTCAGCTCATCCTTGACACTGCACATGGGCTCTTGAGTCTCCAGTCAATGGGGCAAGGCTGGTGAAGAAAGCTTCATTAGCTGCTTTGACTCTATGACAGTTAATTACTCTGAAAGAGTTTGTATGTGGAAGAACAGAACAGGGCAAGCAAAGCACTCACAGTGGAGATTTTCATTCCATTGTTATGCTTTGCTGGTGTTGCTTTGTTTTTCAAACCAGAATGACTGCAATATCACTTATGAGAAAGTCAAGGGCATATCAGGATTGAGTCACTGAACATATGCATAACCAGAATCTGATCAATCTTACAGGGATAAGTACATAAAAACTGTCAAAGTTTCTCTCCAGACCATGAGATATAGTAAACTATTTCATTATTTTTCTTAGCAGAGAAAATTCACAGGAGAGGATTAGATAAAAAACATCCAATATGAATTTAAAAAAAATAAAAAAATTCCATGCAATGAGACAAGATATCCAAGAAGTGACACAATTAATTACAATTGAAATGAATGTCACAGGGCAGCTTCTCACACTCTAAAGACATTGTGTAGAAGGGTTATGCTGAGTTTATGGTTGACTGATGGTCAAAGTGATACCCAACATATGCCTCTGGAGACCTTATAACTTGTAGAAAGTACAACTACAGGTAAAACTTGCCACATACATTATGTCTGAACAGCAAAATTAGTTGTGTCATTTAGACTGTGTTACAGGCTGCCAATAGCCTTGTTATAATTACCCTGTACAGCATTTTACTTAATCTTCCTGTCACTTGTAAAAGGTGACATCCACATAGCAGCAGGAATTCTCCTTCAAGAAATCATGTAACAAAGCCACCAGAAGCATAAATTTAAATGCACACACAATATAAGAGGAGAGGGAAAAAAGCTTTCTTGCTTCATGAATATCTATGATTTTTATATCACAAGAACTTACTTGAACTTGTCAGTGGATTGAATGGGTTAAGCAAGGAACAGCTTTCCTTGTTATTTATTATTAATGACATGTTGTACTGACTACGTATCTTGGCTAGAGATCCCTTAGCTTTCCTCTGCAATAAAAGCATTAATTCCCCCCAAAAAAGGAAAGGTCTCATTGCATGTGGAAAGAAAAAGAAGGACATAAAATTAGACATTGTCATTCCAAATCATAAATGTCTCAAGCTTTGCTGCCTTCTCTTTTCCTAACACCTAGTCCAGTGCTGCCACTGCCAGTCTGTGAGACACATGACTGTGCTTTACTGAAGAGCTGCTCCCCCAGTGCAGTGATGAAGGTGAATAGAGCATCAGAGGTACAATGGTACACAGTGGCTTTACCTAGTTTTACAGGGTCACCACTAACCATTACAGACCATCTTTGGCTGCCCTGGAACCAGATGAGAGTAATTCTTACTGTTCTAAAATGTCCTGAAACATCTCAGATGCTCTTCACAGTAAACAGCACCACACACATCTTGTCTTCCAAGAAAAAATCTATCTGCATGTGGCAGGTATGGCCCAGTGCTGCAGCTGGTGTCAGCTTTCTTAATACATAACTTTCAACTTCTTCTAGATTCCCCACAAGTAAAAAAAGTAACAAGGCTGAAAATAGAGAACCTGTCTATCTGTTCATCACCTCCCACTCCCTATACGTTATCCACTCCCCTCCCAAGCATCTGTTTTATCTCAGAGCACCAGAGTGAGGCAGAAAAGTGATTTGCTTAAAATTAAAAAAGCTCTGCAAGAGAGCCAGGAACTGAACCTCTGTCCCCTGACTCCCAATTTAATGCCTTGCCTACAGACACCCTTCTTGTGCTGTAAAAATAGAGGGACATTCTTGGTACGAAATTTAAATGGTGATGTGGACTATAAGCAATATGCCATCCCCACTCCATGCATAATAGTCAGCTATTAGCAACTCTACAACTGAGGCAGTAAATAACCTTTTTTCCCATTGTTTCATAGGCAATATGTGAAATGAATTTCCTGTGCTCTCTGGCTCTAAAAGTAAACTGCTTAACTGGCTCTCTTGTCCACGTTCAAGACAATCTTTCATAATAAATTAAAGGAAATACAGCATGTTCACAGTGACTGGAAAAGAATTGTGTGGCAGCAGATAAATCAGCGAGAAGGCTCTCCCAGAACAACTTGTTAGCAACTGATGTGGCATTTGTAGGAAGATGTCTGTGACAGTGTTCTTTCTGAAAGCAAAATAACCACTAACTATTTGCTAGAGTTTTCTCCTCCCCTGCTAAGTAAAGCATCAATTAGATGAGCACCATTTAGAGTTGCACAGTTCGACACTTCTAATCCCTTGAAGGTTGCTCTTGTGCCTTCCCTGATGCTTGCATAAGAATTACAGGTTGCTTGTCAGCTTGAACAATCATTTTCCTATTTAAAGAAAAAAACAAAAAACCCACAGAGAAAGGAAGAAAAAGAAAGACAAAGAAAGGTTTCCCTGTGCGATATATAGAAATTGTTCTGGAGGTAGTGAAGAAGCTTATCCTCCCAAATCACCCTGAATCTGAATGGTATCTGAGCAGAAGCAACACTATGCAATGTCAAACACGGTCTTTCTGTAGTTTTTCCCATAGATGATTCTGTTCGCTTATTGGTAAGTGATTAGAAGTGGAGGGCTGGGGTCTCAGAGGGAAGGTCTGACTCTGCAGAACAAACTGTTTCCAAAAAAGAGCCACTGAGAGGTGGTCAGTGAACTGTGTGAGAGTGAGCATGCAGGGAAAAACAAAACTCCCAGAACTTCCCATGGCTCTGAGTACCCTAATGTCTCTCCACCTGTTTTAGATCAGAACAATTAGACTTACCGGCACCTAAGAGATTATTCTAGAAACATTAGGTATTTTTTAAGTTTTATGATTTATGGGCACAACACATTCATATCTCATTCAGATATTCATAGATGTTCCCCACTGTGCGTTGGTCTCTACAGCTGTAACAGGAGTTACATGGCCTCTTATTTCCCCTCCAAGCCCTTTTCACTTCAGATAACACTGTTGTTACAGATGGAGACAGACAAATCAAAATTAATATGGAATTCTCAGTTGTGCCACAGATGTTACTGGGGCTACAACACAGCATAAATTGATGCTCGATAAATTTTGGGGTTTGAGGGACACACCAAATGCCCTGCACATTCAGAATGCACATTCACCCACTGAAAAAGGAAGCGAATTTCCCTTGGAGACCAATAGCTCACTTTTCTCCTAGCTTTTAAAAAAGGCTTACACATTTGAGCAAGATCTAAAGTCATCTGCTGCATCCAAGAGGCCAGAAAATCCCTATGGAAAGAACAGACAAACAGGCTGCACAACTTGTCTATATTTGAATCAAAGTTCTGAGACAGAAAAAAAGAAAATACAAATCTGTACACCTGTTTTAAAACACCTGCCTAAATGCAAAGCTGTAGTAATCCAGGTCATAGCAATGAGCATGCTAATAAGCATCCTGTTGTGCTATCTGAAGGTTCAGGAGGAATCATGAAAAGCATTTAATGTTCCCTTTTCTATCCCTTCGCAGCATGTGGTTATAGTCAAACACCCTTTCTTTTTTTTTAATAGACTTAGAAGAATGCAAATGGTCTTTTTAATTGTTCATGAGATGTCATTAAATTTTTCTTTTACCCTTAGAGTTCCGTCTTTTAATCAGCTGTTTGGTCCCTTCCAGACAAATGTAAGAGACTGCATA
>VYZT01006341.1:0-19355 GCA_013400735.1 Pomatostomus ruficeps | reverse complement strand
GCCTCACCACCCATACAGGTAACACCTTCCCTCATCTTGCTATTTGATTCTACTACAGCTCTGTTATTTTTACAGTCAGCAGAAAGAACAGATTCACACATGCAAAACAGTTTTACAAATCACTTTGCAATGGAATGAAACTGAAGGTTATTTTACCCTACAGTTTGTTGGAAATAGAGATTTATTGTTTTTCCCTGAAAGCCCTTTTATTGAGGCTGCATTATAATTAAATCGCTTTGCAAATCATCCCCTCATGTTACACACTCTTAGTTTTTGTATTTTTAGAACTCCACATTATTCATACATTTCTCAGATGGCAAAAGTACATGCTTATCTCAGTCCTTCTCTTGACATTTCCAGTGTGCTTTGCAACTCTTGACTTTTTTTTCTGGATTCCCTTCAATTTGCTAACAATCTTGTGACAACGATGCACCAAAGTAGTTCCTGACTCCACTGGTTTAGCTATATGACTTTGAGAGGAAGGTTTATCAGGAGTAAGCCATTCAGGAACATGCTTAAAATCCAATGGGATGGGGTGTTTTTTTACTGGCTTCCACTTTTTCCATACTGACTACATGGGACTCTGATCAGTCAGACTGAAGTCTGTTTGAAGCAGTTAGAAAGTGCCTGTATCTTAGTCATACTGGCTGGCCACCCACAAATCTTCCCAAAAAATTCTTTAAACTTCATCCACCGTTTTTATTGTCTTGAGTCCAACAAATGGAATGATCTGGATATTAGTCACAGATGTCTGTGCTGCTTCATACTGAGTGTGGGCATTGCCCAGATGTGTGTACATGAGCTTTGAGGACTTCCATAGTCCAAGCGAGGAGGGGGAGAAGACACACGGACACATGTGTATATAAAAGTTCACTTGTGAGTGAGCTTATCCTGCAGCATTTTTTTATTTTTTGATGATGGGCTTTGGAATGATTTAGTGAGGGAGTTATATTTAGGTATATTTAACTTTTTGTGGGCATGCAGACAAATATTTGCTATAGCTCTATTTCACCTTTTACATACTATAGTATATTAAACCACAAACCCATGCTGGCATAGTTAAAGGGTGTATATTTAACATTATGCTCTTCTTGGAATAGATGTATTTAAGGAGTGGTGGGGGAAGGTGGTTTTGTGTGTGCTGTTTTGGTTTGTATGTTTTGGGTTATTTCCCTGCAACTGTGCCTGCCTAGTAGCAACTTCTTTTCAACCTTAAAATCTTATCACTGGTGACTCTGCAGCCCAGGGGTTCAAGTACAGTGGACAAAATTACAAAAAGATATCCTAATTTTATGGTGACTTTGAAGATGGCAATGCATCAAGAAATTTTCTCATTCAACATAGGAAATTAGTGCAAAAATATTAAATTAATGTGTTTATTTGCTAAAAGATTTGAAGTGAATATTGTTCATATTGAATTTTTATGAAGCATCTGAGGAAAAATCAAATACCAGTAACATATATTACAGCTACTCAGTTAATACTAATTGGTACCAATCTTAATCTGTATTTGTAGTTGTCTCAGAGGTTAATTCATTGAAGAAACAAACATGGAACAAAGTGTTTCTTTAGGTTGCTCTTGCATTAAAATTTGTCTTTGTCTCCTGTTTCTTGAGTTAAGTGTCATTGATTAACAGGGAAATCCAAGAGAGAAGAAATGCTGTATTTAGTAAAAGAGACCTTATTAGCCAGCAATGTTTTCTGTAAAACTCTTGGTTTAACCTCAGGAATAAGCACTGCTAGCAACAGCTCACTTAGTTTAATTTGCATCATTTGCAACTTTCATTCTTGTGACAGCTTCTTATGTAATTTCTGCTGCTGTCTGCTGGTACTCTCACTCTCATCAAATAATTTCCTTGTCAGACTTTCATGACCCTTAAGATACAGCAGTATCTATTGATACCATCCAAGTGTTCTCTTAGAATCAGTCACAGACTCCTGCTGATCTTATCAAAACTAATTTTCTTTGTCAGGAAACTCATCAAATAATAAACTCAAACTCAGAATGCAGAGATAGAGAAATTTATTCCATATATTATACTGATTCGCTATATATATTGTTTTTGTGTAATTAAAAATCTAGGTCATGGAGGTAAGTTTGTACTTACCTGGATTTACCTTAAATCTGGAATTAATTTGACTATGTATGTACTTTCCACTAATAGCTATTCTAAATCCCTGAGTGGCTCAGGAATACAGGGCCTGTTGACAATTTCAGATAAATAATGAAAATATGAAACTTCTCTAAAATATTTTCGGTGTTGTAAAACTTAATAATAGGGAAAAGTTTCCTTTGAAATTACTTTATTAGAACTGAATCATTGCTAATAGCATAGGAGTCTAAAGTTTTATTGTTCTTACCTCTCTAAAAACTCCAGTAATACAACAAACTCTGAAGCTAGACATGACACTGAATACTGTGCTGTCACAGAGCTCTCTTCATCTTATCTTCCAAACTGGTAATAGTACCTTACTCCCTAAACTGAATTCCATTCCTAACCTTGTATTTTGAATAATACTGAAGGCTTTGTGCAAATGTCTTGAACGTACATTTGAAGAGATGATACAGGCCAGCTATGTGTAAAAGTGCATAATATGTATTACACTTCCGTTGTTTGTATTTTTTTGACTAAACGCCTTTTAAAAACTCTGTAGCTTCATTTGTACTGAATGTTACGCAGTCACATCAACTGCATTATGTGCCAAACTGGCATATGATTACCAGAATAATTCATAACCTCATTGCCAGTCTATGCTTTATGTCATGGAATCATTCTGCATTAGACCTGATTTTGCCATGCACAAGAGATCCTATAAGGAGGATATTTATGAATTAAGAGTGCACAGGAGTGACTATTTCTTCCAATAATAGCAGGTAGTAGGTGCTATGTCCTAGTGTGGGGTGTTTATGCTTGTATTTAGAAACCTCATGTTCCTCTGTGCCGTCCCTACTTATGTACTCTCTTCTGCATTAACAGTAATTTCTTCAGTAAAACTAAGCTAGCTGTGCTACACTAAACCAGGCCTTGAATCACAACATGATTCATAGCATGGGAATCTAAACGTGCTATTTGGTATAATACAACATAGCTCAACATGCTCTTTGGGCATCTGTGGAATTTTTTTGGCTACTTACAGGACCCAGTCTTCAGGATCTGTGAGTGTTGCACGCTGTGTACCTATACACATTTTGGAGCTTGAAATAAATCAGTAATTGAAAAGTATGGCTGGACTGGATTGGTGAAAAGTTAGGGTGAAATGAAGCAGTATCTGTTGCTGCTGATTATGATCTGACATGTTCAGACTTTACTTCTCCTCTCTTTCTCCCATCTAAGTTTTAAGAATAAAGTAGCTGGTAGAAAATACTGACTAGAAGAAACTATAATCTCAGGTTCATCCGATAGAGATGATTGACCCTGTACCCTATATTCTACAACGTATTTCATAAATTTTTGGAGAGCAAAAAGCAAAGCTTTTCTCCTTACTCCCTCATCATTAATTAATCCTGAGGATTTGTGAAGCTTTCTTTCTGTTCCCATAGTGTTCTCTTGTTCTGTTTAATCTTTACATTGACTCAGCTTCTGGCTTTTAGTCAAGCAGCAAAGATCTCCATCTACTCTGGATTCACATGGCCTGAGTATGCACATTGGACAGCACATGAGGTTTCTAAACAGAAGCATCAACACCACAAAGGATCCTTTAAAAACTTTTCAGATAGGTAGAAGATCTTAATGGTTAATTTGAACTGAATAAAAGAAACAGGTTGTGAAGTATTTAATTAATAACTTAATTCCATGAAGAAGTAGAGACTAAGTCTAAATTATAAATGTTGGTACCTAGAACCTACAAGAAAATAAAAATAATAAAAGAAAAAAAAAGGGAAAAAAGGAAAAAGAAAAAAAAAGAGAAAAAAGAAAAAAAAGTGGAAAAGAAACTTTTCAGGATTGAAACTCTCCCCAAAAAAATTATCATCTTTCAAAGGATGGTATTGGGAGATCATTTAGTTATGTCTGTCAGGATTAATCTACAAATCTTCCTGAAGTTTCCTATTATGAATAGGCTTTAAATGTGCTGATTCCAATTTGAACTATGCTGGAATGCAAAAATTTCACTGCAATGTGAGCAAAATCTCATGAACTGAGAAACTGGACCTGAACACTGAGCTTGTAACTGAGTTGTTCTCAAGATTTTTCATCTTGCAGACCAGCTCATTTTTCTAGTTCTCTCAGGCCCCATGTGATATACGATTGCTTCCATCTGTTTATGAGGTTAAATTTCTGAACTGTAAGTGTGGAAGGAGCAATTCAGTTATGCATGCTGCTAGCTGAATAGGCCTACTTAAAAGACAAGAAAGTTTTGGTAAAACTTTTATTTTCTCGGGTTGTATTCACTGTAAATCATTTTCTGTATTAATTTCTAACGGTGACATAACTAAATTACATAAAGCTACATCCCTCTTTCTATGTTCTAATAATATCTGTCATGTCCTCAGAAATGCCAATGGAATTACATGTTTCTGATCAGATTCATCTAGGCATCACAGTCCTTTATGACGGTTGCTATGACATGAGGATTTCTCTCTTACTGAGGAATTTAGTTTAAAGTCCTGAGATTCACAAGTCTTAAGATTTGTGGTACTTGGGATGCTTACTTCTCAAAAAAATTAGTGTTGCACATTGTCAATTTTCTCTGAATGACCTAATCTAAAAATAGAACCTCCCCTTCTTTATTACAATTATTGAAGTTGAGATTTTGATTATAAAATTGGAATCAGTGACAAAAAATAAATGTAAACCATTAAATAGAGGCGGTATTTAACTATAAGGCTGTTAATGAGGTGCTGAAATATTTGAAGGGGTACAGTTGTACTTTGGTTGGAGAAGAACTTGTTTTGTATCATTATAGTTCCTTTCCAGAAGGAACTTGTCTTCATATGCATTCTTAAGTACTTCTTCTAGTTGATCCCTATTAGGAACCCTGTTTCAGTCACAGAACTCTGTGTCAGACTTGGCCATAATGATTTGCAGATCTTTTCTTTAGTCCTTTGGAATTAGGATTTTCTTCCCTTTTTCCTTGAAGTTCATCTAGGAAGCATGTGAATATGGGAAGTATACCTAAGAAGGTAGTACTGACTAAAGTGAAAAGGTCTTTATCTTCACCTTTTCAGATTGATAAAATGGACAGTTTACTCAAACTGTTTTAATCACAAGGGTCACCATGTACCAGGAGCACCTTCTATCCAAAAGCAGTTTTGTGAGAAGGCTAGTTCTTTCTAACTGCAAGATGAGAAAATTACTTTAAAAATCCTTTGATCTTTAGAAACTATACTTAATGGAGTCTGTGGATTTCCCAGATATGTAGAACAGCATATTTCAGTGTTTCCATTTGTGCTCTGCTTTGAACCCCCCTTAGATTAGCGTAATAACTTTATGCTAACCCTGCTAAATTCTTAACTTCTGCTTTTAGGTGTCTTCTAGGTAATTATGACAGTCAGTCTGGAATCAATACTTACTATCTTGAATTGTAAGGAAGGAAAAGAAATATCATCTCTTCTTAACACACAAAGGAAACCACGTCACTGAGAATTTACTGTAATATCTTCTTTGAAACTAAACGCGCACATAAGAGAAAGGGTGAGTTCACTGAAAGCAGGGTGCCTCTGAGCCTAGACAAGACAATTAAAACATTGATCTTGGTTAGACAGGCAAGACTTCATATCTACCATACAAATACGGTCCGTTTTGAATGCAAAATTTGATATATTAAAGACAAGAGCAACTACTAAAAAAAAGCTTTGTGGAAATCAGTGGATATTAAAGTGTTTGATATACCTTATCTTGATATATATTTGTATGTCTATGTTGCTAAACATATGACTAGAGGAAACAACTTGAAATGAAAACTCCATGTAAAAGAGTATAATACATGTCCTTGACACATTTATCACTTTGAACACCTAAAAGTTTTGTTTGAAAAATTTCTGTGATGTCTGGAAAGCATTCCAGATACCTGCCTCTCTCTCAGAAAAGCTGGTTGTAAACTAATCTTACAGATCTAGTATGGGGTAAAGGACATGGAAGTTGGACTTAAAACAAACATTGATAGTTTTGTATTTTTCTTCTTTGACTAATCAGATGACAAAATAAGGTTATCCAAAATTCTTCTCTTGTTAGGTATATCTCATTTATCTTATGTTACCTTTCAATCTTGGTTTGTCATGGGTGGTAGAATAAAACATTCTGGTTTTTACTTTGAATATGTCACCTGCTGAATCTTCAGATCTGGTTCAAACCAGTTGTAGATGAGCACAAGTGCTGGAGTCCTCAGATTTTAACAGAGTATGTACTCCTTTTTTTCCTTCCTTTCATTTTTACCAATACCTCACTTCTTTGTGAAAATACATAGCTGGTATCTTATTCCCTTACATATTACTACTCTTTGATCTTCCCCACCAACATTTGCTGTGTATAGTTTGTCATTCTTTGTCAGGTAACTTTTCATTATCATCTTCTCTCAAGTGAATTGAAAAATAGGCTTTTTTCATTTTTTACTCACTTTCATAACAGGATGCAATTTCCTTGTTCCTTTGACATTTATAAAAATCTAGTTAGTAAATCAGGTAATGATTAAAAAAAGGATTTTCCAAGCAATGCTGAGTTGCACTGTATGTTGATGTTCATTTTGTGTGGAATCTGGATTGTTTTATCAGCATAAACTTTTGTTCCAAAGACCAAATTCTATAGTTATCTAATTAGTTCAGTGGGGAGGTTCCTTGCAACTTTAAAATTTATTTATAGAGAAACTCTAATTGGAGCTGCTTTTATAAATGATGGACTATGGGAATAAGAAGTAGGTTTTTGTATTTATCTTAAGTTTCCATTGTCTTTAGTCTCACACTTATAATGAGAAAGAAACTACATATAATGCTATTATTTACCCTGGTAGGTTTTGTTTCTTTTGTCCCTTGTAATTTGAGATCACTTCTCTCTGAGGAAAAATCACTGTTTATCAAATATTACATACACTCAAAGCCTACTGTTGTGCTTATCATGGTTTTGCTCAAGTTAAACATATGGTCTTGAAAAAAGCTGTGAAAACAATCTTTATCATTGTCAGTTTTGCCACTTCTAGAAGGACTAGCAGCTGGGAAGCTCTGAACAATCATGGTAATCAGCCTAAGAAAAGTAGAGAATGTGAAAGAGGAAAAAAATGACCTACTAAGCTAAATTTGGAGAAATGTACTCTATTTTAAAATACCATGCAAGAACCAAATACTGCCAATGAAAATATCAAGAATGGAAAGAGGAATAAAGCATCAGCAATGGATTAATAGAATACTTATTCTGCAAAAAGGGAAGCGGAAACCCTTCAAGATGAAAGCTGTATGTGATCTTGTTTTCTACTCAAAATCAGCAATGTCTTTTTAGTGAAAAAATATTATAGTGGTAATTATAATTAATTCAATAAAACCTTTAATGCTAATCTTTAAAGAAAAATTAGCCAACCAGTCCAATGTCTAATCAAGATCAATAAAGGCTAAGCTCCCACCTGCCCCTGACAAAACCAACAAAACCAACCAAAACTTCCCTTGAGAAGGGTTGTTTCAGAACTCCCTTACTGAGGTTTCTTTTTTTTGCAGATTTCTAATATATCTACATTAGCAGATCAGTACAAATCCAAAGCATTTTTTGAGGCAAATCTCCTAGTCATTCCTATTAACTATGTTTTAATAGCAGGCTCTAGGAGCATGTGGATGAAACTAACCTGCGTCACATGGAGCACACCTAATATATCCAGCCCAGGGCACCCAACCAGTTCAAAGAAACACAGCCTCTGGTATGCACATAACGTAGATCTCACTTCCTCAGCTGTTTCCCTCTGCAGGTTTACTTTCATTGGACGCTACTTACCAGTGCAGACACAAATACTGTGGCCCAAGACCAGACTAAATAGACCACAAGATCATGTAGACACTGGTACAGCAAGTGTTGCATGAAAGGCTCTGTGAATAAGTGATAGTCTCGGCTTACTGGAATTTTGACAAAATGGAAAAAGTCGTTCCAGGACATAAAATTTTATAGGAACAGAATCAAAGCAGGTTTCTCTCTAGCTTTTTCCTTGATATTAGTTGTTAAAAATAACTAATACGGAAGCTTTAAAAGTAAAACTATTGGGGTGAAACAACTTAAATTTCCATTTTAGAAAAGTGTGGATGAAAATTGTGGTCTTCAAGTTCTTTTTTCCTTTTCTTTTTTTTTTTTCCCCTAATAATCTCAATGCAGTTTGGTTGCTTAGTCTTCTTTGTTTTTCAAAACTAAATTGTTTAGGCCCAGCTCTTTCTTCAAACTCCTTTCTTTTTGAGGACAGTTTCTCAGATTAGTGAGATATACCCTGAGTTGCATACATCTGTCTTATCTTTAAATTTTGGCTGGTTGCTGCCAGTTTAGGAATAGTAGTCATGGAGAGTTTAAGGAGAGTGAAAGCTACTGGGAGTATTCTGTGAAAGCTCAAAGCCTTTCAGGCCCTGAGAAACTAAGTGTAAGAGACAATACCATAAGAAATCTCCCTTAATTATTGCTGCTGTTCCTGGAGAGTGAAAGACTGAACTAGCTAAATGGTGTGCAGAACTGTTAAACTTAACTCTTAGTCATCAGCAGTTGCACATCAGATATTTCATTTAATCTCATGGAGACACTACTTGCATTTTATTTTCCTTATATGTTCTGTGGTCAGATTAATGTAGAAACCACCAAATCCTCTGGTTTTAATTTAAATATTGAAGGGTTTTGAGTTTTGTTGGGGTTTTTTGAGATAAAAAAGAAAAATTAAGAAATATATAGCTCAGCATAAGCTGACATGTACACAATGTGGTCGCACTGGTACATAATATGTGGTTGTTATCTCCCAATCCGATTGTTCCTGTTGCAGATATGTCTTTGGTCACATTTATAACAGAAATGAGCATATGCCCTGATCCCCTGACAAAATGAAGTTAGTGCACTGTTCCAATACAGCCCTATTCCATCCTTGGATGGAAACCACCTTTGAAAAACTTCCTACAGCTATTGATGCCCTCCTTATTCTCATCACATCACTGCAATTTTAATACTTGCTGAAAACAGGAAAAAGAGAGGGAGAAAGAAGAAAAGCCAGGTGGTTTTCTCCCAGCATTATCTGTCTCTGTGCTCTGTGGATCAGGTGCTGCCCTTCATACAAGAGAAGAGACTGGAGGAAGTCTTCCCCTGGAAAGTGTAATGAATTCCCTGGAGGGGATGAACAATTTTTATTTCCCCTGCAGAAATGTGGAGTTACCTTCACCACACATCTGCACAGAGTCTAGCCATCTCAGCTGGAAGAGAGCAACAGGTAGACTTCTCAGCACCAGCCCAGATGTTGGAGTGATCAAACACATTCCTGCCACTGCAACCTCATCCACAGCTCATTAGCCAGCGTGCGTGTTTACCTGATAAAATAAGGAAGCTCATCTCTTCTCTGAGTTCCAGCAGACCCAAGCTTTACTGTATTCAACTTTTCAGCAAGATCAATTAGGAAAAAAAATGGATTTTTATATAAAAGTTAAGTGTTCTCGATTTTTAGTAAGTTAGGATGTAGACAAAATAGACACTCAAATGCTAACAAACATTGTAAATTTCAGCTTTTACTTCTGTCTCTCCAAGGAGGAAAAAGAAACACGTGTAAGGTTGTCAGAAATGTTGTGTTTTCTTGAATTTGTGATTGGATATTCTGTACAAGGAGAGTAATAAGAAAACATGACATAGGAATGATGGCACTGTACAGTAAGGTCAGACCCAATATTCTGTGTCTTAATAGTGGCCAGGAGCAGATTCCTAGTAGTGGTAAGCTGTGAAAGATCATAAGAACAAGACCACTTCACCAGCAGGATTTCCTTGGTAGTGTTTGTCTTCAGTCACACAGTTTCCTCAGAAGTTTAGATGAGAAACTCAAGCCAGTGTTTGTATCTTTGTTTAATAGCCCTTGATATATCAAAGTACAAATGGAAGAAAGGTCATTCTCGCTGTGCTGCCTTAGCTAATATGAACCACAAATTGGGACCTACCTTAACTCCTCAGAATTCTGAATAAAATATGGTAAGATTAAAGATCAACATGCAATCTCATATCTACTTTTTATACAAATATTCAAATTATGTTTAAATGCATATCTTTGAACCCTGGAGGCTTTTAACATCTGTGCCATTATTAAAGTATTAATATTTTAGTATGTGGGTAAAGTATNAACCACAAATTGGGACCTACCTTAACTCCTCAGAATTCTGAATAAAATATGGTAAGATTAAAGATCAACATGCAATCTCATATCTACTTTTTATACAAATATTCAAATTATGTTTAAATGCATATCTTTGAACCCTGGAGGCTTTTAACATCTGTGCCATTATTAAAGTATTAATATTTTAGTATGTGGGTAAAGTATACTAGTAACATGTTAGTTACATATTAAGTACTTAATATATTAAGATTATTAAATTTGTACTACTTTTACCTCAGTAATATTAGTAATATTACTGTTATGCTGTGGAGTTTTCTCCCACAAAGCCTCATTTATCTTTATGGTTACTATCTGCACTCTTAGAATGTCTAAGACAAACTTCTTTCTTCTAAGGACCATGCAAACTGCTTTAAGTCAGAGTAGCCAAGGTTAATGATACTAAATAAAATGATACCAGGAAGGAATCAGTCTGAAGTAAGCCAGTAATTCCCTATTGTTTGGTAAGTCTGAATTTATTTTGAGTAACTGGTAGTTTCTATAAGAAAACAGTGATAATTATATTTGTCTCCCAAGTGTTTTCTCAGGAAACAGACAAATGGCCTTTCTTGGTTTGTTTTAAGAACAAACATATTATCACTATAAGTATTTTCTTATTGACTCCAAAGATGAAAGAGGTTACTAATGGAATGAAAAGTGATACAGAAAGAGTAAATTTTTAGGGTATTTCACAAAAGAGAAAATAAAGGCAGAATTTGCACAAACTTTATAGATTCTTTAGAAATGTTAAAAAGAGTGTGCATATCCAAATAGAAAAAAACAGAGCACTGTGTTTCTCCAATACTGTGTTTCACCAACTACAAATTAACATGTTATCACAATGAGAAAGAATTATAAGCTCCTGGGTGCTATTGAATACTCTTATGCATCCAGCTACACAAAGGTTAAGAACGGGATCAACAGCTTCTATATTCTTAGATTCGATTTTAGATAGGTGGATGAATATAAAATAATTGATAGTATATATAGAGAGAGAGAGGCACCAAAAAACCAGTATCAGTAGAGAGGAAACAGTCTCAAGTTCCTCCAGGGGATGTTTAGATTGAATATTAGGGAAAATTTCTTATCTGAAGGGTTTGTCAACCATTGGAACTGGCTAATCAGGGAAGTGGTGGAATTACCATTCCTGGAACTGTTCAAAAGATACATGATGTGACACTTGCAGGTACGGTTTAGTGGGGAACACAGTGGTGCTGGGTTAATAGGAGAAACCGATGATATTAAACTTCTCTGGGCTTAATGGTTCTAAGGTTCTAGGTCTGAGTATTCTCATGTAGGTTATGCTGAGCAGACACAGCCATTGAGAGACTGGCATTCCACAGGCCTGAAAGCAATTAGGAAGGATGAGTCCAAGCAGCTCGCACAAGCCTGGAACAATGGGACCACATCCTCAACTACTTTAAATTGTAGTATCTCCCCTGAGCTTAGTGCAACTATTTTTATCCTATTACAAGAACATTAACAGCAATAAAATGTGACTTTTCAGATAAATGTACTTCAATATCCTTCCAAGAACATTCATATACATGAGATTTAAGAAAAGAATTGTCTTCACTGAGAGATGAAGAATGTTGAAGAACCTGACTGTGTATTGTCTACTCATACACAATATTTAATGGCACTATCCTTAATATTTACCATATGCAAGCATGTATTCTGCCTTATTAGTGCTTGTCAATTCCATGGAAATAAAATATACCACCTGCACCCATGAGATAATTTTTAATTCATCTTGTAACCACAATACCTCTGTACAGTACTTGAAAACGGAGGCCAGTTAATGTATCTTCATGCTTTTGCTTGAAATTTGTGGTCTTTAAAAGAAAAGCTGTCCTCACAGGAGCTTGATTTAAAAAGTAATAATTGCTTGAAAGACATCCCCAAAACAGAAGATACAGTCTTCACAACAGGAAATGTAAAATATAGTTCAGCAATACACAGCTTTGTGAGTTTCTTGCCAAGTTATAACAAACCTACTGATCAATTACTAAAAGGTAGAAGCAAGGCTAAAATCTGGATAGCATATTCCAGAGAGACTAAAACTACTTACTCCTTGATTAGTTTTGAAACTGTGCTTTAATTTCAGTTTATATCATTGTGTAACACTGTCAACCAAATAGGTTTGCAATGTCTTGCTGAACTTTAGTGTTAGTTGTCTAGAAACATGAAGTTGTAGATTGTGACAGGTTTTATTTCCATGGGGCCTGCAGTAATTGTACTTTTACAGGTTTTGTCACCAATTTGCCACTACAAGAAAAGGTGTGTGCATCAACTAGCATGTCCACTAACAGGTACACTGGACACCTAATTTGAGGAAAGTTTCACTGCCCTTAGAACATTTAATTGCTTCTATCTTTGGTGTTTCTAAAATGTTTGGTCTACTAAAACAGAGTAGCTTGAAAAGATTTAATATGAATATTAATGAAGAAAAGGTTTTTTAAATACTGACACAGAAATTTCTACCAATATTTGAAACTTGAAAAGAAGTGGGATTTGTTTGGAGCAATGGCTAACAATCCATGTTAGGAAAAATGTAACCAACCCTGTCAAACACACTTAAAATAGCCTACTATATTATAAACAAAATCCTTCTTTTGATCATTCAAACCTGAATGTTAATGATCAAAAATCTCAAAACAGGAAATAGAACAAACAGTTCTAAAAATAGGTAATCTGCCTATTATCACCTACTCATTTGGGAAGTCACTGGATTCTTTTAATCCATATTGATCTTCATTTGGCATATTATCATGGTGCTTAGGCCTGCCTCAATAGCAACCTCAGATCTGAGAGTTTATCTTTTGTGGAAAAAATAGAATCTTTGAATAAAAACCTAAAGCGCCTTAACTTTCTTTTTACCTTTTAATAGCTTCATGATAATCTTCATTGACACATCACTGAGAACAAGAATGTATATAAATACATGTAAGATAAAGGGCTTCTTTAAAAAATGATCTTAGTGTTTCTAAATTATTGAGCAAAGTTCTTGACAATTAGAATTCAATATTCCAAATTGCAGAAATGCAATTAGCAAATTCCAAAATAATTGTTTATTTAGAATGTTTATATTATTTGTTATGTGTTTATATTCTTTGTTATGGTTTTTATTTATATTTATATGATATTATTTGTTGTAGTTTTTATTAAAAAACCCAACATTATTTCTTATAGTGATACACATAGATATTACTACTTCTCCTAGTGGTTTTGATGAGGATTTTTTCAAGCAGTTCTAATTATATCCTGTTCATAAAGTCTTGGCAATGAAGAATTGTGCATATAGATGTAGTCTTAACATATTCAGATTAATTTCATTTTGCTGAAATTGTCACTTGTAAATTTATTAAAAACTGGGAAATTGTAAAGAGCCTTTTTCAGACTTCCTCGTGCAAAACATTTATACTGCACACCAGTGCACTGGGACCTAGGAAGGATGTAGGAAACAGTCATGTCCCTGAACAGAGCTAGTACATGAAATCTGTGTTTCTTCCATGCCTGGTCCCCAGCCATTCTGTTATGCCAGTCTGTGTGCCTGATGGATGCTTCTCTTTCCTTTCACTTACTCCCTCTTGTGTTTTATAATGATTTCAACAAATCCAAAATTTCCTAAAATGTCCTGGCAAGACCAAAATCATGTATTTGATACCTATGAAATATGAGAGCATGGAATACCTCATGAAATCAGCTAAATCCACTGTGAAACAGTAGGAAACATTGCAACTTTGAAAATATTTTTTTAAAAAGAGCTATTTGCCTTTGTCTTGCAGTACTTTCAGCGGTTCCTGGAGTATTTAAACAAAATAGAGTTGGTATTTTTTCCCATTCTTCAGTCATTAGGGGAAATATGTAAGCTTTAAATATGCTCTTTAGGAAAAAAGGAAGATGTTAGCGAGGCTTTCATGTTTTTCTGTAAGGCATATGGCAACTTCTATTGCTGAAGACAAACAAGAGTAAGACCTCAAGTGCTCTTTTTTTTTTTTTTTAACACATTGCTTTCTCAGCAGGATTGCTTTCTAAGAATGAAAATACACTAGGTCTGTCCACAAAACCTGATGATACTGTTCCATAGAAGTTATTTGAATTTTGCATTCAGCAAACCATGGCTATATTACGTTAATAATTTCCTATAAGCCAACTGTGAGATTTGGATAAATTCTTATTGCTTTATGCAGGGATTCGACTGAGCAAGAACTAAATTATGGAAGAGTCTACCACCATGTGTAGTTCAAGATCTAGAAAAGACCATCAGACCTTCAGACATATAAAGAGGGGCTGAAAATATCTACATCTGCATTATATTAATGTCTATGTACTGCTATAACAGAAATTGCTTGATTACTTTGAATTCTTCTTCATTTTTGAATTGTTTTGGTAGTTCATTTTATATAGGATAGTGGAAATAACATATTATTAGTTTCTCTTTCCATAATATGTCATGGAGTGTACTCAGTGTACACTAGTATGACAAAAATACTTTATGTTTGTGAATAAATAATATTATATATGTGTGATTTTTTCCACATTGTTCTTATTTTATAATTATTTTAGAAATATAATCATAATAAGAATAGAATATTATAATTCTTCAACCAACATTATCTTAACAAAAATTAGAGTTGTTTGAATACTTGATTTATATAGCCTAACTTTGAGACATAGGGTTTTCTGAGTTACAAAGCTGCCAAGAAAAAAGACCACTTTTGTGTTTGATTTAAGCTTAGAAATAGCAATGAGATAAATGCTATAATTTTAGTATAGTCAGTCTGACCACAATGGAAGTGCTATTAACTGGTCTTTTTAGTGAATTACCTTGTTTCTCATTAGAACTCCATTCCTCTACTTATTTTTTCAGTTCTATTTATTGTTCAAGATCAAACAGGATTATCAGGATTTCAGATTTAAATGTTCTGATTTCACACGTTCTTGCTATTGTACGATTGTGAAGTTTTATTGAAGCAGTTTTGAATAAGTATTCAAACTCTGGTTATTCCCCTCCTTTCTCCAGATGTGATAGCGGGAAAAGATATTAGGAGACAGTCTGCCCTGAGTTTTCTTAGACAGGAAATGCACAGACATTTTCTATGATGGTCTTTTCTCTTTTTCAGCTATTCATCAAGTACTAGAATGTTTTAAATAAGTTTTATTTTTGAAACTGTTTCACATAGTAGACCATGTTCTAGTAATTTCATACCTTTTAAATATGTTCCTACGTATAAATTTTTTAGTCTGTCTTATTCCTTGTGATTGACTTCTGCAAAAAAAAAAGAACACCTCATTTAATTAAAATCAAAGGTTTATGATGGAATATTGAGTGAAGTTTAGTTGAAGAAAAACAATTATTAAAAAAAATTAAAGTTCTGTCGTGGAGTATTTGTTTACTTTTTTGAAACAATATGTTTCAAATTTCCATCACTTTTTTTGTGATGTTATTAAAGCAAACAATTTTAGTAAATTTTAACTACAAGGAAACTAAAGGCTTTTTGTTTTCTTTTTATTCCCATAAATATAAATTTTTAAATTGTGCAATTTGTGCAATTGCATAATTGCAAATAAAATGTGCCCCATCACAGCTTGTAACTTATTCACTAAATTCCAAACTGAAATCTTTCAGGGAAATAGTATAAATCACACTTCACAGTAGAGTAAAAGTTATGGATTCAGAACTGAGAGTAGCCGAAGGTAGTTAAAAATAATCCTGAAAAGTTATTTACCTCTGGGGCTGTGCTTCTGGCTGTTCAAGTTGACCAGCACATGTGCTGTTTCCTTTTATGGGCTTCAAAGGCATCCGTCTTTGAAGATGCAGAGGTTAGGCTGGTAAGACATTCCACTTAAGGTTGCCTACCTCCACTATCAATGCACATGAAACCTACAGGGAAAAATTTCAAACCCACTTCCATTTGGGCCTGCATAATTTTGCAACTAACTTTTAAAGTTAATAATGTAATTTAAAGGCTGAGAATTGCATATATAAAATTACATGTATGACAATGAAGACCACATTTGGCAAATTTAGCAGATTTTAGCAAAAAGTTCCACATGCTGAGGAACTAAAGCTTGACAAATTGGCTCCAGATATGGCCATATTAGTGGGAGCTGGAGACAGCCCTACAGGGCTGGCTTTTCTTTGACTTTAAAAATGCCCTTGAAAAGACTTGATTGAGCTAATGAAGGCATTGTATAAACAGTTAAAAGCAGTTGTTGGAGGCTGGTAGAAACTCATGTATCAGCAGTTAGTAATTAAGAAGTTTTCTATCTCCTTTCAGAATAAATATCCTGTCCCAGTTGTGGCAGGCCTGCTGAATGAAGATTTTCTGGTCAGTAAATGCCTAGATATTATTTTGTGTATAAAAACATCTTACCTCTGCATCTCTATAGCTCCCTCTGAAAGCCAGCCAAAGGCCAAAATTTCCAATCAATATCCTGATCAGTAACTGTAAAATCATTTACTCAGACCAATAATTAATAAAGAGAGTTTACACCAGCCAAAGGGGTCATCACAGGGCAGATGATGTATGACTGACCACCTGGTAAGACGAATAAACTTAGCAACAACACTACTTTCTGTCTTGAAAGAAAGTATTTTAAAAAAAAAATGTACATGTTGATTACTATTATGAGTCACACTGACTTAAATAAAATAAATACTGAGTAAGTTATTTCACCTAAATATGAAATCAGTGGCCAAAGATGGGGTTTTGCATGTGTTTATTAGTAGAATTTTTTATATGAATAGCTAATATTTATTGCTAATAAATACACTAATTAAAGCCATACTAGGAAATTCCATTAGCTTACCCTCAAACTTCTACGGAGCTGTCCGTCTGGTTTTAATCAAAACCAAATGGTAATCCAAGTTCTCAGGCTGGAACAGCTAAGAGGAAGTCATTCAGCGAAGGCAGAAGAAAGCAGAAAAGATAAACAGATGATATTCACTAAATTTGTGTAGAGCAAAGGATATAGATGCTGTGGGTTACTCTGGAGACATGATTCAGGCACCCTGTCAAACTGGAACGAAGTAGTTACAAGTGTTTTATGTCAGCAAAATACTAATATGATCAAGATGGAGTCTGTCCTTTTGCTTTTGCAGAGCTCGATTTGTGTGACTCTGGAGGATTCTCAAAAGAGGTAAAGCAACATATTCCACTGCCTGCAATATGACTGTGTTTAAACTGTAGCATTCGTTTTCTCAGATCCAGCTTGTTTTCTTGAGTAGGAACACACTTTTAGCGTGTGTTTAAATGGAATCATCTAACTGTGTATATTTGCTCGACAGAATGGTACTAGACCTTTTGTCACTGTGATGTGTTAATTGAGTTTAGACCATGTTTCTCACTACCTGATGTCAAAGACCAGGTATTTCAGAAATGTTCTCATGTTGTTCCGGATAACTGTTACTTTTGCCTGAATATTAGAGATGCATAAAGTATTTTTTTAAAGGAAAAATCCAGGAGGGAGAGGTTTAAAAACATTTTTACATTATGTGGCTGTAGTACAGATTTTCTTCTTTGGCAGAAATAGCCCAGCAGTGTATAAACCTGACTGCCTTGAAACACTCCGTCTTGTCTTTTTCCTTTCCCTCCATTTCTGCACTCTCTCCCTGGCGCAAGCAGGCAGGCAGGCTCGCTGTCTCTCCCTCTCTCTCTCAAAGGCAGGAAATACTTTTCAGGCAATCTGGGCCTGGTTGTTGAGGCCCCTTTCACAAAACATCAGTCTGAATTTAGTAGACAGAAGTCACTGGGAAAAGCTTGACAGGCTCGTGCTTAGCTAAGGCTCCCTCCAGCTGCAGAGGGTGTTTTTGTTAGAATCACACATTGAGCAAAACTGCTTAGAATAGAGCAATGATCTCAGTAGCGAAATCTGAACTTTTATGCTAGCAGGAGCTAGCTGGGACTGGGCTCTTTTGTTTGTTTGTTTGCTTCTTCGTTTTGTTGTTTGGGCTTTTCTTCTTCTTCTGTTGACCAAAGATTTTAGGGAGGTCATGTCTGAATTCCTGATTCTCTTCATCTAGGTAAGGCTGTCTTGGAATCTTTCTGTACTTTAAACTATCAAAAAAAATTTAAAAAAAAAGGAATAAAAAAAGGGAAAAAAGCTCAGAAGAGAAACAAGCAGTAGCCAGCACTGGCGTGTTCTGCGTTCAGGATCTCAGCACTATAACTAGAGGTAAAAAAATTTATTATCTTTAAAAATATACATTTAGTTGTAAACTGTGACAATTCTGTTTATCAAAATATGCCAGATCTATAAAAAAATTCATGTGCATTTTTCTTCATCTTTTAAAAATATGCTTGAAATGCTGAACTTTACATTCTTATGTATAGAGCTGTATGGTCTTGCTGACATATTTTTTAATGTATGTTAAATAGGAAAGTTAGATGTGTGAGCGATTTGTTTTTTCACCTTTTACAGCAGGGAGGGCATTTAGGGCTATGTTTCTTTTCTCTCTACCCGCCTTCCCTTCCCTCCACTCCAGCAGTAATGATGATGAGAAGTGTTTTAGGTAGATATATCAGTTATACCTCTGCTGGGCTTGGGCTCTAGCCTTTTCTCAGTCCTAGATGAAATTTGTAGCAAAAGTGACAATACAGTCTTAAAGGTATAGGCTCTAAATCTGAAATTCCAAGGTTTATTTGTTGTCTTTAGCTAAATTAGGTTATTTTTAGTAACATATGATTATGTGCACAGATTGCTGTGTGCTGTGCTAACATTTAGAAGAGGTAAAGTAAGATTCAGTAAATGTCAGCTGACTATAATTTTCAGGAGGATGTATGAATTTATTCTTTTTTTTCTTAACCTAGTAAACATGTAACTAATAAAAATAACAAGAATCATCTGTTAAGGAATTTAGAGAGAAAATCAGGATATCATCCTTCATTGATATGTGAATGCATGAATATTTCATGTAAAGTTGTGATTTAATTATTAAATTGTTATGTATATGTGAAGCATTTTTCATGTCAATCTATATAGCATTCCTTGTCTCCCTGAAAATTGTTGCTTTTAAATACTGTGAAAAATTCTTTCTCGCTTTCTTTTCTTTCTTTTCTTTT
>VYZT01006327.1:0-11443 GCA_013400735.1 Pomatostomus ruficeps | reverse complement strand
GGAGGGATGGAATAATGAGGCAAAATGACAAAATCAGCAGGCAGCGCAGAAGAGACAGGGGAGAAATGTTCACGGGTCTCAGCAGTTGTTCTCAAAATCAAAGCAAAATTCTCTCTGCCCTAGAAGATGTGGAAGGTTCTTGCTGGGGAACTCTCATCTCTCTCAACAACTCAGAGAGCTCAGTTTGCAAAGTAGGCAGCATTTACCTTTTGCCAGAGCAGAACCATGCAGAGCTCTTGTATGCTGCTCTTGCCACTCCTGGCTTAGGGATGAGGGCTGCTGAAAGCTGCTCAGCTATCTCCTCTCTTCTTCCCTGGAGGGAGGCACAGCTGGGAGGTACTAGATGTCCTGCTGGGCCTGCAGTAGCTTAGCCGAGCTAATTTCCTTTAGGTTTGAGTCTGATCTGCGTGGCTTGTCCCTGTGGTTTCAGTGTTGACATTATTGATGAAGCTTGCAGGTCAAGACTTAAAGGAAAAGAAAAATTAGAAAAAGTGCAAGACTGCAGGAATGTAAGACTGTGGTCAGCTGCTCTCAGATTTCCCTTTAGTTTCATCAGAGGGCTTAATCCTTTCATGTGAGAAGGGGCACTCACAACCCTCTTGGTAGTTGGAAGGATGGTAGCAGGCACTTTGCGCAGCATAGGGGAGAATAAATAAATTGAATGAAGCAGCTTGCATTACACTGCAAAGATTTTTCATCTCCTGAAGGGCTGTGTTTTGCTAATGTTTTTGGTTGATGACCTGAAAAATGCAGGAGTCTGAAATGAGTGCCATTATTATTGTAATAATATTACATCTCATGGCGTGCTATTATTGATGGTATCAGCTCCTGTGATTTTCAAGACACTTTTCAAATGTCAGTGATCTGCACTTGCATTGGGAAATAAAGAGGCAGGATTACCTGCATTTTACAGATAGGATAATTCACGTTAATCATTCATAAAATGGCCACTGGTTTTGAACATACTAGTTTTGGGACGTTCTTGTAAAGTCTTTTATATTGAGTAGCTTGTTGTAGCACATGTGGGAAGGTGCAGAGGACAAGGAAAGCTGCAGACCTGGAGGCTCTGTAATGACAAGGCGATCAGCAGGACTGAAGAGGATGGCTTCAACTGAACTGCAGCACAGTTGTGTTGGGCTCTACAAAATTAATGGCATATTTCCTAGAAAACAGTTCCCTGCTTAGATTCTGTCATCACCTCTGACTCAGATACCGAATGCCCTATTTGGTAGGAACCCCACCACCCTCCTCTGCATCCTGAGCACATTTTGCAAAGACTGCCAAGATACTACTCATTTTTCTAAATTTGTTACCACACAGATGGCATGAGAAGTACATTTCTGAAGGACTGAGATGCTGCAATGGGAAGCTAGGCTTTCTGGGAAGCATAAGTCTGGCGCTTTGAGATCTCCACGTGAAAAGCATCAATATGGAAAAATACTAATGTTTCAGTTAAACAGTTTTTGTAACCACTAGAAATCAGTGGGGAATACTGAGGCTCACGTTCCCTGGATTCTGGTTTTAAAGGTTAGAAAACAAGCCTTACCACTTGGTTAAACAATCTATTTTCTCACCATGTGGACAGATTTTAAAAGGAAGAGAATTCTGTTAATCTCACCTGAACCTTGACCCTGGGACAAGGGCACATATGCTGTATTACTAAGGAAAAAAATCAAAACCAAACAACAACAGTAAGTCCTGGTGGGGGTTTGTGCATTGGGCTGTTGAATCACTAAAATAAGTTGCTACTTCCCAGCCTACATGGTCTTAATTTATCCTACCTCTTCCTTTCCTGAAAATGCTGTCAGAGTAAATTTTTAAAGTGACAGCCCCTTGGAATTGCCCTGGTACCCTAGTAAATCAGGGTTTGCCAGCCCAAACATCTCAGCTGATTGCAGCTGCCATGGTAACAGATGAGGAGGAGGCAGTAGCTTCTGAAGGTAATTAGGTTCCAACCCGTGGAAGGCTCTGTAGATCAAAAATAGTGCTTCAGGCCTCCCTGGGTAACAATTGGTAGCTCTGGTCAGCTATAAAATACCACACTTAAAATAAATAAATAAATAGATGGCTGTATTGTGCTGTGGCTGTTGGGTTTTGGTTGTTGATGGTATGTCACTCCAGTGGATTGCCATTTGGGAAAATCCAGACTTGAGCTGAGAAAGGAACATGCAACCAGCAGCCCCTGTGGGCAAAGGCAAACACATCACTCCTTGATGTGTGCATGCTGGAGGGTTCTGGAGGAATTAATCTTCGCTGTTTTCTAAGACTGTTTCAGTTTTCCAGATATTTTGTTTTGTGTCTTTCCAGTTTCTTCCTGCCCACCCCTCCCCTCCCAGCCTTAACTAACAAAGAGACGATATGGGGTAATCTCTTGGGTAAATCATATCTTGAAGTAGCCTCAGAATCTCTGAATACAGGATGTGCTTAAAACCATGCAGGGAACATCCAGGTTTATTACTGTATCCATTACTTTACAAGTGTGAAAGTGGCCACCTCCAGCCTGTCAGAGGGAAGGGACTGGCCAGCCTCTGGCAGCCTTTCACATGTAACTTTTGTCAGTGGGAGAAGACCTATGTGAAACGTGCTCCTGTCATCTGTTTTTCTTCTGAATGTTCGAGGCTTGTTGAGAACAGCAGCTACTCGTTTGTAACGTGGGAGGAAGGGGTGAGCAAAGACGGATGTGTTGCTGGCAGCAGTGTCATGGAGCCACAAGAAGGGCTCTCAGGGAAGGCGCAGCTTTAGGCTCTTGGGTGTTGTTCTCTGCTTTTGCTGGAACAGGTTTCGTACCGTGCAAGCAATGTCCGAGGTGCCCAAAAAGCAAAGTTTAAAGCCAGGCATCTGCATGCTCCCCATGGCACCTCCTGCCAATTACCTAAATTGCTGAAGTGATAAACATCAAAGATGCTGTTGTTCAGTATTCCTGCATCTCCCATCCACCCGCATGTGGCAGTCATGCGAGGCTGTCGCAGGAATTGGCCTTGAGATGCTTGGTTATTTTGTCATGAGGCTTAAATCTATGCAAAGCATTGCAAGATAGCCTGAATAAACCTTATAGACTAAGTGGACATATACTATCTTAAGATAACAAAGCAAACATTTTTTTTAATGGGAAAGATACATGCATGCTCCTTCTCTAATTGGTTTTCTGGTTAGGAATAATGTCTGAAGGGCTGTGAGGTAAGATGGATTTGAAGTAATGCATCTATATCACTTTCTTTTGCTTCTTTCTTCCTGCACAAAAGAGCTCAGTTAGTCTGTGCCTGAGGTCGAAATTGGGTTTATACACAGGGGATTGTCTATTCTCTAGGACATTTCAAAGCTTTCATTCAGCACATTTTTGACTGCATCGTTTGTGGAATCTTTGGAGCTTGAACTCCATATTCGGTTCCAAGACACGTAAAATCAGCACTGGCTTATACCACACCCTCTGTGCATGTATGCCTGGGGTTTCTGTGCCTTTCTGCAGGGCTGGAGGCACTCCCTGCAGACCTCCCTCACCTTTGCATGCTTGCAATTTGGCATCCACAGCGTGGCTTTGCATTTTGTGTGATCACTCTGCTGATACCAAATGCAAACAGGCAAAAGGTGTCCATTAGGCACAAACCATTTGCTTGCCAGCATCAAAAATATGGACTGACACAGGCAATGTTTCCTGGATGGTCAGTTCAATGTGGCCCTTAAATTTGAGTTTTGTTAGTGGGATGAAGTTTATTTCAACCTCCTTGGGAAAAAGAGGGACGGAATAACAGTTTCTGTAAGCGGTGACCCAAGAAGAGGTTTTGCTGCCCATTGTAATTCAGGAGAAGGATTTTATGTATCAGTAAGTGGAGTGCATAAGAAATGCCAGGCCACATTTGCGATGTAAAGAAAGGGCAGGATATGGAATTTGATTAGAGCCATCTTCTATGCATTATGTATAAGATAATACATTGGTGTCAGTTATATAGAGTAGAAGCTTTAATTCAGCCTGAGTCCTGCTGACATCGTAAACTGGGAGACAGGGGGTTGTTTATGGGCAGTAGTGGAGTCTCCAGACTGAATTATGGCCTCAGCATCCAGTCTGTTACCGAGAGTTGCAGTTGGAAGCAGGCAGTATATTACGTGCTTTTACCCAGAGTAGGACTGGTGACAAAGAAGGGAAAAACTTCATCACAGAGGCACTGTGAGAAATGGAAGACTGAGTTATGGGCAAGACAACAATAGAAAACTATAAAACTAATGCAAGAGAACAAGGGAGGATTTCGAGCTGGCCAGAAGGAAAGATGCCAGAATAGGAATAGCTTCCCCACGTGATTGCTGGTTTGCGCCTGTGCCCAGACCTGCCTCCCTCAGGGCAGGATGTGGCATCCCATAGCGGGCAGGGACTACTTCTGCCATTCCTGTGCCTTTTTTGTTCTTGATCCCTCATAGTTACAGATGGCCTTTCACCCCAATGCCCAAGATTTTTCATATTCTTTCTAGAGTTTTAGCCATAATTTTAATTGCTGTATATTTTTTCTATCTGTGTAAATGGTTAAATCCTTTCGGAGTCTCATTAAGTCCCTGGTCATGATGACTTCTAGGAGCTCTGAGTCCAGCAGGATAATAGCTTACTGTGTCAAAAATTAATGTTAGGTCTTAATTTCATTGCCATCCTTCCTCGCTGTGAAGACAGGGGCATCCAAGCTACCTTTGCCATTTCTGTTCCTTAGCTTGTATTCATTTGTCATTTGGCTGCTAACTTTTCTGTTCTCCAAGGGAGAACATGATGATCTTTCAAATATTTTTCTTATGGGAGCTGGTATGGATTTTTGTTACAAGTGTGCGAAGGTTCTTGTTGTTCTCCCTGAATAACCTTCATTTTTAAGCAAACCCAAAAGGACAGAAGAGGGAGAAAAAAAAATTGTGATCAATCTGAGAGTTTGAGGTCATTTCTCTCTGTAAAGCCTGCTTCCTCTCTTCCTTTCCCCAAGTGGCTTTGAATTACTCAGAATGTCCCTTTTGACTCAAGAGTATTCCACCCACACAAATACAATTGTGTCCTTCCCCAAAAAGCCTGCTCTGTGCCTGATAAATTATTAGTTCTCTTGGTTGCTTGGAACAGATTGTTCCACTTAAATGATTACAGTGGTGCCCAGCTAGTACCCATGGAAAGTAAAGTCTGGTCCTTGATACCAGTGAATGTGCACAGTAAAATATCAAAGTGTCCATTAGGTTGGAGGGGACAAGGTTAGTCCTGAAAAAGTAGTACTTGCTGCAGGTATCCAGGGTCTTGGTCACACATATTGGAGCACTATAACCTTGTCACAGGTGTCGGTGCTCTGGAAGTTGGTGCTCAAGCTGGCATCTCAAGTGGTTTTCCCATGGAGAATTTCACGTACAAATGTAGATGAGTAATCATCACCATTGATGTTTCAGGGACCAAAGAAGACATCTTTAAAAAAACCCCCAAACCTGCCAGTGTCAGAAGCGTGCACCTTGATGCCCTTTTGAATTACTGGCAAGGTTGCTGGCAGCTGAAGACAGGCATCTAATATCTAAGACACCTTAAAAAAGCCCCAAACCCCTTAATAATGATACATACACACAAAGAATATAGGTTACCTTCAATATAGTGGATTAGTCGGAGCTCTGGAAAATCAATTGTATTTGATTAGCTGCACTTGTAGCTAGATGGAAAGAGTTAAAGCCCAGCATCAAGCAATGTAGGCTAATGCCTGTTGTGGTAGGCTGCAATCCAGAGAACACTTTGGTGCCTGTGTAGCCGTGCATGTGACAAGAGCTGTCTGAAGTTGGCGTGGAGGGAGAAGCCTTCCAGGAAATCTCCACAGAGAGAGAAAGAGAGAGACAGAGAGAGGTCTCTCTTCATTTTTGTGGCCTAGATGGCATCCAGGTGGTAAAACCACCCGGTGGTTCATCTCACCAAATCACTGGAAGTCAAGGGGAGCTAAGGGCAACTCACCCACCACCTACTTTGCTGCAAACACACGGCTTGGTGAGCCAAGCATGGATTGTATCATAATCACTAGTTGCCCTCTGTCTATTGATTGGGCGGGGGAACTCTTTTATGCCCAGAGGTGGCCGAAGGGAAAGTGAAGTTGCAAACACTTGACAATTATTTAAAAACCAAGAGTATTTTATAAAATAGAGTAAAGGGACAGAAAGAGGATGGAGGTTTTGTTGTATAGTGCTTAAAAGGCATTTTGTTACATCAGGTAACAGATTCAATGCCAGCTGACACAGCATGCCCCAAAGATGTTTTTTATCAGGAAACTTTGGTTTGAAGTAGAAACCTCCTATACATAAAGTATCCTTCAGAATGACCCATGTATTTGTGCTAGTATTGACAATAGATGAAATAAATTCCTTTATTCCTTTCTCCATAGCTTAAATTTTAAAGATTTAAAAGCACTTAAAAGCACCCATTGCAGCCAGGAGCCTGACTTCCACTGAACTGGCACAAGTCCTGAGGTCTCAATGTCCAGAAATTTCTTCTTGAAATGGAAGTTCACTCTTAAATGGCTCTAGTGCCTTTTAATATTTTGCTCATGATCTAATTTGGATCTTAAGTATACCAATTTGGAAACAGCCTGCCTGACATCAAGCTATGAGTTTTTAAACTTGTATGGTTTAATAAGATTAACTTGCTGCAGTTCTGATACAGTCTTCAGTGAAAGCTTATTCAAATTAAGAATCAGTCAGAGGGGAAGTAGCCTCAAGCATAAAGTAAGAGTGAGGTGGTGCCAAAAATCAGGGCTCAGAGAGGCTTTGTTGTCTCAGCCTTCGCTGAGAGCAGAAACCTTTACTGCCAAATTAATGCACTAAGAGGGGAGGGGGAAAAAGGCATAATTAAGAGATTAAAACCCAATATTCCCTTTTTCAGCTGTCATCTTTGGAGATGTACGCAGATATGCACACATAGAAATGGATACATAGTTAATTTTTTATTTATTTTTGAGACTCTAGAATATGTATTAAAATATGTGGGAACTCTCTTACATGTCTGCTTGAATTATGGAGAATAATTCACAAAGTACAGCAGGGCCACTAGAATGAATGAATAAATAAGCGAGTTTGAGGAGTATACCTGCCAAATCTGTGTTTTGGGGCTCTTCTGTATAAAATAATTAATTCATGTTTTTTAATCGTGTTAGTTTCTTCCAGTGTTTCCTTGCATTTCAGCAGCAGAGTATCTCCACCATGAATTTAATTTTCTCAGTGTTGGTAGGGGAAATCCTGATTGTGTAACCTCTTTTAACCCAAGGTTATGTATTAATCCCCTTCCTCCCAGGGGGACACCCTCAAGTTTGGCAAATACTGTGCGATTTCTAAATGTGCACCATATTGATAACATGTATATGGAATCGGAGCCCTTCTGGTTCTGATTTGAAGTCTGAGCATGTTGAGCATTTTTTCTTCTTCCATGAAGAGGAAAATTCTCAGCAGAGTTTCCGTGCATAATTTCATTCCACTGTTTCAGCAGGAATAATGCAGCTGTGAAAGAGGAATGTGAAATCAAGAGCATATCACTTTTTGAATATCACAAATTTTATTAGGGCTCTTACAGGAAGGAGGAAATCTATAGGACAAATTGGTCACAGTCCAGTGTTGCTCAGCAAGAAGGGAAACAAAGCTGCAGTGCCTGTGGTGCTAATTTAAAGTCATGCTTAGCATTGGCTACAGGAATGGCTGAAGGGCTTAGCTGTGAGTATGAGGCCCTGAAGTAAACACTGGGTAATTTTGAAATCCCTGTGCAGTGAGAGGAGCCATCATCAGTTGTTGGAGGTCCACGGGTGGGCTTAACTAGAACAAAATCCTACAAAAATGTGTCAACCACACAGGAAAATAAAAAAAAAAAAATTGAGAAATTGAGATTTGCAGGTGTATATCTTTTGTAAGGGTGAGAAAAATAGGCCTGTCCTGTCTTCTATGGCATTTAAAAATATGCTGATAGCAAGGTGGTGGCCTGCTGAAGTTGGTTGCTGTATGGTGTAGCTTGGTAGACTTTATCTGGATACAGCTATTGCAGTAATGGTTAACTTGCAAAAGAAAGAGTAGCCAGAACATTTTCTTTCTGGAGAAGTGTACAAAACCTAGTTTGGTTACATGAAGTATTTCTCTGTGCTTCCTTCCCTCTCCCAGATGGCTATTGGCAAAATAGACAGGATGCAGTATGATGTTTTAAATATATGCATTTCTTTAATGTGCAACATTTGGCATGTTTGTATATACATCTAGAGTGACTGCATATATGTAGGGGGGGATGTACATATGAGAAAGTACAGCAACATGTGCACAGCAAAATAGCAAATGACAGCCTTTTTTAAAGAGAAAACGGCACCATTCTTGCCTTGCACGTACACAAAGAACAGAACTGATTTAATACCGAAAGGAAGCAGAAGCAACACACAGGCTCTTCAGAGCTGATACCAGTAGCAACATCCACAAGACCCCAAAGATATTGCAGCATAGTGACAAATTCAAATTGTATGATGATACAGATGTTGGTCATTTGGTTTTCTTCAAAACTGCAAAGAAAGCAAGAAAGTTGCATGCCCTGGATATCTGTTAAGCCCATGCTTCTGTATCACGTAAATGCTGAAAAATTGCTGTCTTCCTATCCCATACAGGTGTCATGATTTTCAGCTTGGCACCTCCAAACTTTTATGTCTGCTAATCAATGAACTCACACTGTGACTGTATATCCCACTTTTGCCCACTGTGTGTTAAGACCAGAGTAGGCAAATGGGGTCCAAGGGAACTGGCTTCATAACATGCCCAAGAATTTAGCTTTTGACTTCCAACTGCTTAAATTTCTCCTTACCCAAGTTTTTAATTTGATTATCATCTCATTATCATCTTATTATTAGGCATCAGAGAAAGCTGGAGCTCGTGCTCTAATACTGTCTATTTTCTCCTGGCTTTACCTTCTGCTGGACTTTTTCTTTCTTTCTAGGAGCTTCTCAGCGTCCTTTTGCTCCCAGGTGATGATCACTGTATTTTCTCTGTGGAAAGTGTGCTGTTGTTGCTGATTTCTAAGTAATCCTTATGTCCTTTTTTTTTTTTTTTTTTTTTTTTTTTTTTTTTTTTTTTTTTTTTGAATGTGGTTACAGGGACTCTTATTAGGCTGTGTGCAAGTGTAGGTCCTAGATGAGCCTTGCTTTCCTGATTGAAGTCAGAGAGTACCTTGCAGGTGCTCAGGATCTGCTATGTTCCAAACAGCCTTTGCATGGCTGCACCGGCAAGTGCCTTCCATGGGGACATAGCACCTCCAGGGAGGGCGGTTCCCATTTGCAGTGTCTTCCTACTGCCAGCATTACGTGGGGGGAAGCAGGTGGGTAGGTAACCAGCTCTTTGCTTGTTCTCTTTTGGCACTTAAGAGGCAGTCTCTGTTTTGCTGGGGCGCGTCCTATAGCTGGGATTTCTTTGATGTTGCACGGTCAGGCGGTGTGGAATTAAGTTAATATTTTACAGTGCTTTTGTTCTGTGACTGTGTTCAGCCCCTTCAATCTTCCAGCTCCTAATGAGGTGAGTCCCCTGGCTTTTGCTGGTCTGTGCATGGGGCTCTGCCAGCACTTGCGGATCAATCCATGTTCGTATTCCTGGCCTTGAGCTGTGCTCTGAGGTGGCAACAACCCAGAGTGTGGGGACTTCTGCTGCCATTCAGCTCAGCTTTGAGCGAGTGATCTTGCTTTGCTGAGGCTCTGAGTAACCTGAGATGGTGTGAAAAGCAGTGTGAGCAGCAGAGGAGGGTGAAAAGCACAGGACTGCATGCACAGGAAGCAAACCCAGATTTGTTTGGAGCCTGAGTGTGATCAATGATGTTTCTAACAGTGTTGTGGAGCACGAAGAACCAGATTCTGGAGGGTCTGGGGTAATGCAAAGCACTGCTGAGATTTAGTAGCTCAGTTCAACTGAGAACATTTCCTGAATCATGGCGGTCATCTTTGCAAGCAAATGTTAGCAGGATCCAGGCTATCACTTTTGCAAGTCCCTTGCTGCAGCTTTCTGGAGGCCACAGAAAGGGCAGAGAAGGAAGTGGAATGTGCTGGGCTGTAGGGAGAATGAGGAGCATTTCATAGTGAAACCTTAATTCGAGGAATTGGCTTTCTCTGTCATGTATTAAATTCATTAGTCATGTAGAGTGAGGAAGTTGATTTATGGCTGTTAACTATATTGAATTGACAAACGTAGCTTCTTGAAGTTTAGTAGCCAAAATTAAGGCCTCTCAGGCATTAATAGATTAGACTGCTTAAAACAATATAATTATTTATCCTGTGCAAATGGGATAGGATATTTCTAGAGCAATGCCTGTACTGCTTTAGACATATTTTAGTGTACTTGTGATTAAAGGTCTGTTTGTAAATCCTGCTAATTGACTATTGGCAGAAAGTGGTGGAGGAGAGGAAGGACCTTGGCTGAGACTTAATAATTTTTAATTTTGGGGATTTAAAAATAAAAAGAAAGAAAAAATAAACCAGTTGAGTTTGAGCTAATGCTCTCTTCTTCTGGCTTCCTCTGCTTCCCATGAACTCTGTCAACATCTGCTTGTATAGGAGTTAAAGGAGCAAAAAGGGAGGCTATTAATAGCACAGTAGGTCTGTGTTAAAACACAGTATTATGCATGTATACTGCTATTTTTATTGCTGTAGTATGCGGATCAGGTGAGGTCCCATCATGATAGCATCTGCATATACATCATTCCCCACCTGGAGACCTGAAAACATCAGTGTACTTTTTTTTCTTTTTTTTTTTGTGAGTGATCATGGCATGCAGTCGTATCATCTCCAGAGGAAATGACTGTGCTGTAAGTGGCTCGTCCTTAAGTGCTATCCTACCCAGAAAGAGAAGGAAATAATTAAGATGACATGAATTATGTAGAACAGACTTGAATAAAGAGTGACAGAAGGGCTGGCTTTGACAGCTGGATGTTAAATGAAATTTGTTTCTGTTGTTATAGATGCATAGCCTGTTTTTAAATGTATAATTTATTTAGATTTATTTAAGGGGTAGAGGAAAGAAACAAGAAATCCCTGATGCGGAGAATTGAAATAATGAGTTGTTATACAAACATAAATAGTCATTACAAAATATTTTATTGGTCTATTTTTTGCTGTATTTTTAAGGGCATTTTAAGACTCCTTGAGTCTGTATTTTACATGCATGGAAATACATGCCACATTTTACCCAGCAATCCTTATTGCGTGCTTAATTGAGTTGATAGCAAAAAGACGTGAATACTCCTGACTACTTCAGCTTGGCTCTGGGGAGAGAATGAATTTTTCATCTTTTCCAAAAGAGAATTTATCCTGAACGGCTGTATCTCAGATTGTCTTTTATTACTTATACCTTTAAGAAGGCTGAAGCTGTAGGTGTGGGAAGGCTTTCTACTCTAAGCTGCAGGAACTTCAGCTATGAAGTTGAAACATCTACAGAGAAGTACTTAATTGTGTTATAACTGGGA